>QXTE01001193.1:3251-13437 GCA_003942145.1 Platysternon megacephalum
GGGTGGGGAGCGGCTGCCTAAAGCCGGAACCAGACAAAGTGGAGGTGATCAGAGACTGGCCCGCTCCGCAAACCAAAAAGCAGGTCCAAGCCTTTATTGGGATGGCGGGGTACTATCGAAGGTTCGTGCCCCACTTTAGCTCCATAGCTGCCCCCATCACTGAGCTGTGCAAGAAGGGGAAGCCAGACAAGGTGGTCTGGACCGAGGAGTGCCAGGAGGCTCTCCGGGCGCTGAAGGAGGCTCTGGTCAGTGGCCCAGTTCTGGCAAACCCAGACTTTGACAAGCCCTTTATGGTGTTCACCGACGCCTCCGACACGGGACTGGGGGTGGTGTTAATGCAGGAGAATGAAAAGGGGGAGAGACACCCCATCGTGTACCTGAGCAAAAAGTTGCTACCCCGGGAGCAAAACTACGCGGCCATCGAGAAGGAATGCCTGGCCATGGTGTGGGCCCTCAAGAAACTAGAGCCATATCTCTTTGGGCGACACTTCACTGTGCACACCGACCACTCTCCCCTGACCTGGCTGCACCAGATGAAAGGAGCCAATGCCAAGCTCCTGAGGTGGAGCCTGCTCCTGCAAGATTATGATATGGATGTGGTCCATGTGAAGGGGAGTGCCAACATGATAGCGGATGCGTTGTCCCGGAGAGGGGGCACTGAACTTCCCCAAGTCACTGGTCAGGGTGACCCCACTCAGTTCAGTCTCGAAGGGGGGAGAAATGTGATGCAGTTGGGAGCGGGGCAGATTGACCTGGGAATGTCACAGTGGAGTTTTACTGGGACTGTCTGCATTGGGGATGGGATAGCAGGGGGTGACTTCACTTGAGGGTTGATACCTGAGCCTGTAACCTGAGCCAGGAGGGGGGTTGGGGCCAGGTGACACCTTTGCCCAGGAAACTGGACAAAGGCTGGAGGAGGAGCCAGGGGAAGGCTGGGTGAGACTGCTGGAGGGGGTTTTCAGTTTGGAGCAGTCTGGGGAAGCAGCGGGAACCCCAAGGCTGGGGTCTAAGCTCCTTCCCCGCCCCCCTCACCCCCCCAGGGACCTGACTGAGGGGTGCTGGTTCTACCTACAAGCTCTGTTTGGGACTGTGTTCCTGTCGTCTAATAAACCTTCCCTTTTACTGGCTGGCTGAGAGTCATGGTGAATCGCAGGAAGTGAGGGTGCAGGGCCCTGACTCCCCCACACTCCGTGACACAGGCATACCCCTGCATGTCTTGCTGACTCAACAGGTGTATCCCCTTTAGTCCTTTCCATGGGTTCATTGTACAGCTGATGAACCTGGATGGGCCATTAAACAGGCTAGGCAGTGCTGATGCCAATATGTCTGGGGGTGTCACCCAGAAACGCTGCACAAGTCTGCAAATACATATATACCCTACATATCTATAACTCACAATACAAAGGTACATAGAAACAAAATTATCATACGTGGAAAATCCTAACATTTTCACTGACACCTTACATGGCATATCTAGCACGATTCATTGCAATTTTATCATATTGCATATTTTATCATAAAATAATAGTAACAAAGTATCTCACAATTCCATACAGTGTCACACTTAGTAAACCAGTGAATTCCCAGGGCCAGCTCCCCAGGTCCTTGAAGATGCCGAACACCCACATATCTGCTGGGAACACACACAGAGACACTGTGTCAGTCTGTACCCCTATGTTCACTCTTCCACAAAATTATGACCAATTTTGTACATACTATGGCATGTGAGGTATCATTTGAAAACACATAATCTACTGAATATTATCCTCCTATTAAAATGTGTAGCAACACTGTATGTAAAGTCATGAGATTTTACTGTATGATATTACTGAAAAAGTTACAATTCTGGGGAACACCCACAGACCAGTTCCTCAGAGACAGCAAGGCAAACAGCTGGTCAAATAGCCATTCTCCAGCAGGGGGAAGGTGTGAAGAAGATATTTACATTCCTTCACAGGGATCACTTGAGGCTCATATCTACAACAGACAGCCTGTCACCATGACTCAGCTGAGAACTGCAGTTGTTTCTAGTACAAAGGACTGAATTATAAAAAGAGGTGAGGAAAATGCTTGAGACTCTCTCTCTCCCCTTTCCCTCTGCTCATGACAACTCCTGAAGAACTGAACTTGGGCGGAAGGGGTGGGTTAGGGGGAGTCCTGGCTGAAAGGAAAGCCAGCCTGTCTCAGCATATGGTGAGAGAAACATTAGGTTTGAATCCATTTTAGCTTGTTAACTTAGACGTTAGTTTTTGTTTTATCTTGCATTTCTTTTGTAACCAATTCTGACTGTTATGCCTCATTCCCCTTAGTCCAGGGGTAGGCAACCTATGGCACGCATGCCGAAGGCGGCACACGAGCTGATTTTCAGTGGCACTCACACTGTCTGGCCTGGTCCGGGGGGCTCCGCATATTAATTTAATTTTAAATGAAGCTTCTTAAACATTTTTAAAACCTTATTTACTTTACATTCAACAATAGTTTAGTTCTATATTATAGACTTAGAGAAAGAGACCTTCTAAAAACATTAAAATGTATTACTGGCACGCGAAACCTTAAATTAGAGTGAATAAATGAAGACTCGGCACACCACTTCTGAAAGGTTGCCGACCCCTGCCTTAGTCACTTGAAATCTTTTTTTTCCCGGTAGTTAACAATCTTGGTTTATTGTTTATCTAACCCAGGGGTCGGCAACCTCTGGCACGCGGCTCGCCAGGGTAAGCACCCTGGCGGGCCGGGCCAGTTTGTTTACCTGCCGCGTCGGCAGGTTCGGCTCCCACATCCCTCGCCCGCGCCGCTTCCCGCTGCCCCCATTGGCCTGGGACGGAGAACGGCGGCCAGTGGGATCCGCGATCGGCCGAACCTGCCGACGCGGCAGGTAAACAAACTGGCCCGGCCCGCCAGGGTGCTTACCCTGGCGAGCCGCGTGCCAGAGGTTGCCGACCCCTGATCTAACCAGTGTGTTTGGATTAAAGTGTGTTGGAAACTCCATTTGGGAGAACAAGGCTGGCGCATGTCATTTTCCACTGATGAAATGACAGACTTCATATGAGCTTGCGTTGTTCAGTAGTGTGCTGGACAGGGCAAGATGCACATTTCTGGGGGAAGTCTGGTACCAGAGAATTTTCTGGGGTTCTCCTGTGGGGTACTGTAATTCGGGAGTCGCTGACTAGCAGCACTCAATACTGTGTAGCTGGGCGCGAGTTACACGCTGGAGACTGTGTGTTAACTGCCCAGGAGTGGCTGCTCTCACAGTAAAGCAGTGTAAAGGGCACCCCAGCTTAGGGAACTGAGGGGACACAGCTGTTCAACAGTCCAGACTGTACTGTGGTTAATGTCACAGACACTCAATTTCAAAGAGTCTCCTAAAACACAGAGAAGGTAAATCCATGTCCCAGAAATTGAAGACTCCAGAGAGAGGGCAAGTCTCCCTGACACTGCTTCTTGCTGACAGAGAGGTTCAGAGACAATGAGAGAGTCCTGGGGAAGCTGGGAACAGTAAGCATGGGCTGGTGGGGTTCAGCGGAGAAAGGGAACAGGAAGGGCAGGGATATCACTGAATGCAGGATCTCAGCAGTACTAGATGTCAGGATAGCACATAGTGCAGCCCATTGAAAAACATAATCCCAATTATACATATAAAACGATGGGGTCTAAATTAGCTGCTTCCACTCAAGAGAGGGATCTTGGAGTCACTGTGGATAGTTCTCTAAAAACATCCACTCAAGGTGCAGAGACAGTCAAAAAAAAGAACCCAGAATGTTGGGAATCATTAAGAAAGGGATAGATAATAAGACAGAAAATATCATATTGCCTTTATATAAATCCGTGGTACGCCCACATCTTGAATACTGTGTGCAGATGTGGTCACCCCATCTCAAAAAAATATATATTGGAATTGGAAGAGGTTCAGAAAAGGGCAAAAAAATGATTAGGGGTATGGAACAGCTTCTGTATGTGGAGAGATTAAAAAGACTGGGACTTTTTAGCTTGGAAAAGAGATGAAGGGGGATACGAGAGAGGTCTATAAAATCATGACTGGTGTGGAGAAAGTAAATTAGGAAGTGTTATTTACTCCTTCTCATAACACAAGGACTAGGAATCACCAAATGAAATGAATAGGCAGCAGGTTTAACACAAACAAAAGGAATTATTTCTTCACACAACGCAGTCAACCTGTGTAACATCTTTAACAAAGGATGTTGTGAAGGCCAAGACTATAACAGGGTTCAAAAAAATAACATGATAAATTCATGGAGGACAGGTCCATCAATGGCTACTAGCTAGAATGGGCAGGGATGGTGTCCCTAACCTCTGTTTGCCATAAACTGGGAATGGGTGACAGGAGATTAATCACTTGATGATTACCTGTTCTGTTCATTCCCTCTGGGACACCTGGCATTGGCCTAGGGTGACCAGACAGCAAGTGTGAAAAATCGGGACGGGGGTGGGGGGTAATAGGTGCCTATGGAAGAAAAAGCCCCAAATATCGGGACTGTCCCTATAAAATAGGGACATCTGGTCACCCTACATTGGCCACTGTCAGAAGACAGGATACTGGGCTAGATGGACCTTTGGTCTGACCCAGTATGGCCGTTTTTATGTACTAGGGAATCTAGTGAGTCCAGTGTAATGGGAGGGAGTAGGAAAATCCCTGGGTGTGGAGAACACTGGGAAATTAGAAGCTATAATTCAGGAGCAACAGACTCTAATTAGTCTGGAAAAGCAGACTGTGAAAAATAAGAATCAGGTCATGTGACTTCAGGAATGAGGGACTCAAAAATCCAAGGAGCCTGCAGAGAAGAGAGATTGTGGCTATTACACATGGGGATGGGGGAGCAAGACTCTCCATGTCTCAGGAAGTTTCACTACCAACCTAAGCCATTTTCACATGCTGGGGTGCAATCCAGACTAGTAAAGACCAGTGAGGAGTTGTGTCATCTGTAATCCTGGGTAAGATTCAACGTTCTGCTGTTGGAGCTCTCCTGTCTGGATATCCCTAGCCAGCATTCAAGGGCGCACTGAGTGTCTGTGTGATAAGTAACCCTGGACCAGCAGCTCTGACTCCTGCAGCCTGCTTGTTACACCGCAAGCACATTCTGCTTTGGGTGAAGGCGGCTCAGAATTTGACAGAAGGTCTGGGGTGGGAAGCTTCTGTTGGTTATGCCAGACCTAACCCCCAGTTTTACTTGTGCAAACAGGAGATATTTGACACTCTGCAATACTGCTCCTGTGCTCTGTTCCCAAAGTGTTCTGCAGCAGGGGAGGGTCTCTGGTAGTGTGTGTGTCACTGGCATATTGGGGTGATGCTGAAACAGGACAGAGTAGAGATGGCATTGTGGGGCTGGTGTGAACCTTATCTCTTCATTTCCCCTTCCAAGAACTGAGGGGACAGTAACCCTTACCCAGCGAGGTCACATTCTCATAGTTCTCCTGCATGACGTCTCTCTAGAGAGTTCTCTGAGTTGGGTCCAGCAGAGCCCACTCTTGGTTGGTGAAATACACAGCCACCTCCTCGAAGGTCACCGGCCCCTGAAAGAGCAAGAGTCCAACACTCAGTACCTGCTGCCCCAGTCACAGCCCCACTATTCATGGGGGAGAGGAGCCAATCAAATGGAAGCTCTGGGAGACTCACAGTCAACAGAGTCCCACCCCCACCCCGCTCAGAGCATCCAGGAAACACCAGGGTGAGGGGACGAAGAGAGAGCCCCTCCTCTCTCCCAGCAGATCCATCATACACCTACTAGCCACAGATTGATACAGGAGATGGAGCCCCTAGCAGGGTCCAGAGAGAGCTCCCTGGTAGGAAGACCAACACCCTCCTCATTGTGAGGAGCTGGATATGAAGGGAGGGGAATCTCCCCTAAGCCTGACTGGTGGGTGCCCCCTTCATATCTCACAGCAGCCGCTGGTTACTCAGGTCAGGCTCCAGCACTACGAGTCTGGTCAGTTTTCCTAGCCCCATGTAGCTGGGTTATTTTCTGTTCAAAAATTAGAGCATTTCCACCTCCTAACCTCATGGGTCTGTTCCTAGAATCTAGGCCACTTATTAAACAACTCCCAGCAGGAGTTTGCCGCACCCTGTCCTCCTCCCTTTCTCCACCCTGTGCATTTCCTGCCCCGCTCCAACCTCCAGACCAGACTGTGCAAACCTTCCCATCTCCGGTGTATTTGCTGTCCCTCTCCCTCCTGCAGGAACCCACCAGCAACCCCCCAATAATCCCTACTTGAACAGGCTCCTCTGCAGCCATTTCTCTCCCCTGTCCCATGGGAGGACGGGATGAACTGGAGCAAAACAGGGACGTCATTCTGCAGCCTGTCTGGGTGAGAAGGGCAGTTGTGGAGGTTTCAGAACAGGCTTTAGTTAATTTCACATTATGCTTCCACCAGGCCCTTTCCCTGCAGACAGACATTCTAGATTCTGCCATGCTGGGAAAATGCTTCATCTCTTTATTACAGTGTAGATCTGGCCCCTCCTGCCAGGCTAAGCCCACGGAGAGATTTTTGACCTCCCTTCTCCCTCCCCCCATCCCGTAACAAAGTCTCTGAACACAAGGCTAGAAAAAAGCAGAACCAAAGCAGTGACTTTTGACGATTCCCTCTGACACTGACCCCACAGCAGCCACACCCCAGCAGGAGGGATATGGGGTCAGGAACTGGGTTTTCCTCTGTCTGATCCTCATCTTGTGCACAGGAAAGTGACTCTACCCAGGGTGCAGTAATTCATTTGTCTGGGCAGGTTAGAGATCTGGAAATCTCTCTCAAAACTCTTCTCTCCCATGGCCCCTTTCAGTCTCTCTTTCTCCTTCTATCTCCTTTTCCCTGTCCCCTCCCCCTGCCCATCTGGTAGGAAAGTCCCATTCCTGAGTTGTTTGCTCCCCATGGCTGGATTTGCTCCTGCAATTGCTAATGGGAGGAGAAATTACCGGGGTGGAGGGGATTTGTGTGTAGAGTCATTTTAATGCCAGACCCCAGCATTCTCCCTTCATTTCTTTTAGTTACCTGGAGTCTCTGGCTCAGAATTTAGTATTAACAGGGCCCAGGGCTGCCCTATGGGGCTAGTACCAGCTGGAGAAAGTCATCACCTGTGCCGGGCAGAGAAGAAGCTTTAATTAAGGTCACTTCCCAGCACAGAACTCCGCTGGGGGAGCAGCAGCTGCCAAGCCTGGTCTCCCAGATCACAATGGAGGCTGCAGCATCTGACCCAGGAAGCTGAACCCCAATATCCTGAGCAGAGAGGGACAGAGCGTTTGAGTTGCCTTCCCTCCTTTAGCTCTCTGGGGAGAGCAGCTAATGAGAGCCCCTCCTCACAGGGACAATTGCTGATCTCATATGCCCCCCTGTCCATCTGGAGTCACTCCTTGTCTTTCCATGCAGCGACTCTGGATTAACAGTGGTCTCAGTGAAACCAGATTTCAGAAAGAATGAGTCCAGAATGCTGTGGAAGAGACCATAGTGTGGCAGTGCTAACCCCCGCCTACCCTCCAGCAGGATCTGCCATGCCGTTTGCCTGGGACCCCTCATCCCCCCAGCGGGACCCCTCATTCTGCTTGCCTGGCATCCCCTGACCTAGTGCCAGGAATCCCCCTCCCCAGCTCTGTGCACCGGGCATGGCCATGATCCCAGGAGCCAGTGCGGGAAGCCTAGACAGAGAGCCCCTGGCACAGCACCAGGCTCCCTCTAACCCCCGTCCCGCCTCCCCAAGAGATGCCCACCCCCGCTGTTCTGCAGCCAACAGGCCCCCGGCGATACCCACCTCCAGGACCCATAGCCTCAGGGCTGGGCACATCACAACCACCCCCTGAAACCTAAAACCTCCAGAACCCACCAACCTGACTAGGGTACCCCCTGCCCAGTCACCCAGAGGCCTCCCCTTACCACAATGCCCCTTCAGCTCCAGCTGCAATCTCCCCACACAGACACCCCCCAGCAACAGTGTTACCTCACAGTGTCTGATCAGTGGATAGAAAGTTATCACCGCCCCCTGCTGGACAGTCACACAGGCAGAGGGAGCCCTGGGGGATGCTTCTTGAACAGGAGAAGGGAAGACATGGAGGGCCAAAATAGGTAAGAAATTTCCATGCCCTGTCACTAGCAAATAATGGCCACCATGGATCCACCCCAGAGGTGGCTACATCTTAGCACATTGGGAAGCAACCCCGCACGGAGACCATTTATCATGGAGTTTGGGATACTTCTGGACCCACGCTGCACTCAGAGAGACCTCCTCATCCTAGTTGGAGAAAAGAAAAGGGTCCAGCCAACTCTCCTGTTACCAGCTGGGAACCACTGATCCCCCAAACAGGGGGAGGCCTCTGGCTTTGATGTGTATTAAATATGTGGCTGGTCTCTTTTATCAGCAAACATTTTAAGAGAAATACAGCGGGGAACAAATGATTCTCAAAGGAGAGGGGGAAAGATGATCACTGGGCAATTTAACCCCCTGCAACCTCCAGGATGGAGAACGATTCAGGGCACCAGGTTCCCCCCCAAAAAGGAGAAGTTGCTGGGATTCAGAAACATGGGGAACAGCCCCAAACCCAAGAGGATTTTTAATTGACATTTGATAATGACATAGAAAGAGGGAAAACCTGAGATTTGAGATCAATGTTCAGAAATGAATGAGAAAGGGTGGACATCTGAGAGATTTTGGATCCATTTTGCAAATTATAGAGAGGAAAGTGGAAAATCAGAGGGATTTTATACCAGTTGTTGATATGAGGTAAAATCTGAGTGTATTTCACATCAATATTTGATAAATGAACAGAGTGGAAATGGGCAACGTTTGCAAACATTTTATATCCATATTCAAGAATCTGAGAAAAGGTGTAAATCTGAGGATTTTTTTTTTAGTATTTTATAATTAGAGAGAAGGAAAAACTCAGGGCATATTCACTTAGAAATAGACAAGTAGAGAGAAAGTGGGGAAGTAGAGAGAAAGTGGGGCAAATGTTTAGGGTATTTCATAACAATCTTTGAGATTTGCAGAGAATACGTGTCACAAGCTAAGCAATTGATAACATGAGAGAAAAGCACCAAGATCTGAGGGGATTTTATATTGCTATTAAATAACTAAAGGGAAAAGGAGGACTGTTTAAACGGACACAAATCTGACATCAGGAATCATAACATTCAAAAACCAGTAGGAGAACACTTCAACCTCCCTAATCACTCAGTGACAGACGTTAAGGTGGCAATTTTGCAACAGAAAAGCTTCAAAAACAGACTCCAACGAGAAGCTGCTGAACTTGAATTAATATGCAAACTAGATACCATTAACTTAGGTTTGAACAGAGACTGGGAATGGCTCGATTACACTAATTGAATCTATTTCCCCGTGTTGAAGTAGCCTCACACTTTCGTGTCAACTGTCCGAAATGGGCCATCTTGATTATCACTTCAAAAGTTTTTCTCCCCTGCTGCTAATAGCTTCTCTTAATTAATTAGCCTCTTACAGTTGGTATGGCTACTTCCACCTTCTCATGTTCTCTGTATGTATAAATATCTTCTTACTGTATGTTCCATTCTATGCATCCGAAGAAGTGGGCTGTAGCCCACGAAAGCTTATGCTCAAATAAATTTGTTAGTCTCTAAGGTGCCACAAGTACTCCTGTTCTTTTTGCTGATACAGACTAACACGGCTGCTACTCTGAAACCTGGATTTTATAGGACTGTCCAATACATAAACAGAAAGTGATGGTTCCCCCCACCCCATGCACATGGGCAGCAGGGAGCCCTCTGAGGAGCTGATTTAAGAGGGCAAAGGAGAGGGAGGGGGGAGCTGGAAGGTCCCTGGGTGAGCGAAGGGGTAGCAGTAGCAGTGGGGGGTGGGCAGGTGACTGGTAACTGACGGCTGGGGGCACCTGTGTTGGTAGTTCGGGGGCAGCAACTGGGATTGGGAAACCAGGGTCTGGGCAGTCCCCATGGGGGACACGTGCTCCTCCCTTCCCCGCCCGGGCAGAGAACGGGCATCTCATCCCATCCCCACTCCAGGGGCAGCCATGTTTTGGGGAATGACTCAGGGCAACAGTTTCCCACCTAAACAAGGACAAATCGCTGCAGATACAATGGGTGGGAAAATCCCCCTCATCGGAGAGATTTTAAATGGACATTTGAGACTCATGGAGAGACCAGGGGGGAAATCAGGGGAGAGGAGAGAGCTGATCATTGGAGGGGGAAGGGGGGGGGG
>QXTE01001194.1:2098-17370 GCA_003942145.1 Platysternon megacephalum
ATCTGCAGTCAAACACTCTACCACTGAGCTACACCCCCATGCAAAGGCTGCATTGGAGTCAGTGACCTTAAGGATCTTGAAGGCCAGACACTGCCTCAGCGAGCTCCTTCTCCATTCCCAGACCAGGGGTGGTTTTAAAACTGGGGTTTGATTAAACTTCAGATGTGCAGGTAAACACCACAGCTTGCACCCCCGCTGACATGGCTTCTCCCGCTGACATAGCTCCCGCCTCCCGGGGAGGTGGATTAACTGCATGGATGGGACAGCTCTCTCCCATTGGCTTAGAGCATCTTCGTTCATGCGCTACAGTGGTGCAGCTGCATTGGTGCAGCTGTGCCCATGGGCTGCAGCATTTTAAATGTAGACTTGCCTAAGCATAAACCAGACTGGCTCCATTTGGCACCTTGGATGCTCAGGCGCTCACTGACTGCTGGGTAGTTCTGTGAGTGTGTCCATGGCTGAACGGCAAAAAATCCTGCCCACTTCCCTTCTGGGTGACTACACTGACAGCCAGCCCACTAAACCTCTCGCTTTTAGAGGAAATTTAATTGAACCGATTTTAATCCCGAGTTTGATCATTGGAACCGGGAACATTGGGAGCAAAACCAGCCTCTTGACCAGCAACTCGCTTCGCTGCGCACAATGCACCGTGGGTATGGAAATGAGGGTCCCCAGCCCGTCTCCGGCGCTCAAAGGAGTCTTTTCTCAGGGCTGCCCCTGCTCGCTCCCCAGCGGGGCGGAGATTGGGATGCAGGGGAGGGGGGAAGCTGCTCTCCTGAGACAGTCCCGCTGACGTGCAGGCGCATGGCGGACGGAGCGGGGCCGGGAAGCCAGAGGGCAATCGGCCCCCCGCTGTGTTAGCAGGCTTCAAACCCGGAGCAAACGCACACGCCTTGCAAAGTAACAGGAGCCAGGATCTCGAACAAATGTCAACATTTTATTAAGATGATGTTTAAAAAAAAAAAGTGCACGGTACAGAGTTTAGACGTAGAAGTTTCTGGTGATCAGGGAATAACGTACAGGTTATCGAGGGGGTGTGAAGTTCGGTTTAAGATCGGGTGGCGTAAGGAATACATCATCTGCAACACCCCTGATTGGGGGTAAAAGGTTAACGGGTCAACATACAGACACCGAGAAAGGAGGGTATGTTGTTCAGGTGTGGAGTATAACGAGCGGATACGATGATGAGGATGGATTGACCCTCCTTTGGTGAGATTTAACGTTCAGTGTTCTTTACCCTTTGCCACTATACAGTTTAAGCAGGGTCAGTATGAACTCTACCCTGACCTCTTTTGGTGATCTGCTGTAAAGGACTTTTGGGGCTGATATCGTTTGCATGGTCACACCCACCCCGCATTGCATGATGGGAGTGCTTGTCCAAACGGTCACTATGACTGCTGTGGGATCCCCAGTCTCTTTGTCATCAGGGCAGGAGTAATAAACTGTTGTTATTCTGGTTATTTGAATCAAGGACAGAATAACTGACCCTGGCATTTGAGGCCTGAGGGCTTTGCCCTCACCTGTAAAGTAGTCGCCATTAAGGGTCATGGGTTCCAAAACACAGACTACTGAGGGAGGTAGGGATAGATAGTTGTTATTCACTGACAGTGTTTGGGGGAAATGCTGTTTTTATTTCTGCTGTTCTCCATGTTTAAAGACAGAGCTATTCTTTGAATCCCTTAAAATTGTTACTGCTGAAGTCACTGGTGCTAAGCTTCAGCATTAGACTTACAGCATGGTAGCAGGTGACAGTCATGCTGTGCTCTTCTTAAGGAGGGAGGCAGAAAACATGTGAGTGAATCAGGTGCAGTAAAGAGGTGTCATTGAGAATCTATCTGCCAGCTGGGGTGCGATTTGTCATTGAGAATCTATTTGCCAGCTGGGGTGTGACTTGTCATTGCTGCTTCGTCTGCCTCTGCTCCCAAGTAGCTCCTCTCAGATCCGTGGGGTTTGCTGAGCTACAGCTCACCTGATCCGCGGGAACAGCTTTAAACAGCGCTGTCTCTGCCTGTGCACTCACCCTCACTGGGCAGGTAAGGAAAGGCATCAAGTGGCCTTCCAGTGTCTGGAGTGGATGACAACACCTGACCTTCTGCAATGACAAGAAACTGACGTGAGACAAGGCAGGGGAGGTAATTCTTGTATCGGACCAGCTTCTGGTGGGGAGAGAGAGAAGCAAAATGCAGCATCTCTCTTTCCCCTGCAGTAGTCGGTCCACAGTACAAGCTATTCCCTTGTCTCTCTGATATCCTGGATTCCTGTGTTATTGAAATCACGTTACAGCTTTGTCGGGCCCCTCCTGTTCTGAGCTGGGCTGCAGCCTGTGAGGCAGCCGCCCGTCCGCCGGGGAGAGCGGGCCCAGCAGAGGCCCCGGCGGGCACCGGGCGGCACTTTGGCAAGGGCACCTGGTGGGGCTGGCGGCTGGGCCCTTAGCGCTGAAGAGCCGGGGCTGGCCAGGGGAGTGCACCAGGCCCGGGCAGGCAGGCAGGGGGAGGGGCCCGACTGGAGGGCCAGACCCGCGTGAGCACGTATGCAGATATGTGTGTGAGCAGAGCATTGTGGGAGAGGAAGCAGGCTGCCAAGCAGGGCCCGAATTTGGCACCTGGGGCTTGGTGTGGAGAAGAGTGGGGTCCCGGGGCCACGTCGGGGCAGCTCGCGGCAGTGGGGGCTGGTGTGGGTGGGGTTGGCGGTCGTGGGCATGGCGTCCCCCACCGTGGGTTGAGAGTGTGGGGCGAGCCAGGTCGGGCGGCGTCTGGGTGCTAGGAGCTTATACTTACCTGGCAGGGGAGATACCATGATCATCAAGGTGGTTTTCCCAGGATGAGGCTCATCCATTGCACTGTGGGTGTGCTGACCCCTGTGATTTCCCCAAATACAGGAAACTCAACTGCAGAATTTGTGGTCGTGGGGGACTGTTTCGTGCTTTCCCTGGGTACTTGGTTAAGGAAAGAAAAAGGGAGGGGAGGGGGTTACCTTTTAGAGCACTCTACAGTTTTTCCTTTGTCCATGCTGAAGCTCTGTTCTTCTCTATTGTTGTGGTTGTTTTCCTATGTTTTTGTGACTGCTCTTTTCTGTAGGTTGCTCTAGGGTGGCTTAATCCCCGTGCCCTGTCTTAGCTTGAGGGGAGCTGCCTGGTTCCTTTGTTTTCTTTTTTCCTGCTTGTAGCCCTTGGTGTATTTGCTCTTCCTACTGGCAGTTGGTCCAACAAAGGAAAGCAATTAGTTCTTTTTTTTTGAGCCCTGTTATAGTCTTGGCCTTCACAACATTCTCTGGCAAAGAGTTCTGCGGGTTGTGTGAAGAAATACTTCCTTTTCTTTGTTTTAAACCTATTGATGCCTATTAATTTCATTTGATGACCCCTAGATCTCATGTTATGAGAAGGAGGAAATAACACTTCCTTATTTACTTTCTCCACACCAGTCATGATTTTATAGACCTCCATCGTATCCCCCCAGGTTCCCATCCACTTTTGCTTCCCCTACTAATTCTTCCCGGTTTGTGAGCAGCAGGTCTAGAAGAGCTCTGCCCCTAGTTGGTTCCTCCAGCACTTGCACCAGGAAATGGTCCCCTACACTTTCCAAAAACTTCCTGGATTGTCTGTGCACCGCTGTATTGCTCTCCCAGCAGATATCAGGGTGATTAAAGTCTCCAATGAGAACCAGGGCCTGCGATCTAGTAACTTGTGCTAGTTGCCGGAAGAAAGACTCGTCCACCTCATCCCCCTGGTCTGGTGGTCTATAGCAGACTCCCACCACATCACCCTTGTTGCTCACACTTCTAAACTTAATCCAGAGACTCTCAGGTGTTTCTGCAGTTTCATACCGGAGCTCTGAGCTGTCATACTCCTCTCTTACATACAATGCAATTCCCCCACCTTTTCTGCACTGCCTGTCCTTCCTGAACAGTTTATATCCATCCATGACAGTACTCCAGTCATGTGAGTTATCCCACCAAGTCTCTGTTATTCCAATGACATTTTGCTCCCAATGTCCCCGGTTCCGATGATCAAACTCGGGATTAAAATCGGTTCAATTAAATGTCCTCTAAAAGCGAGAGGTTTAGTGGGCTGGCTGTCAGTGTAGTCACCCAGAAGGGAAGTGGGCAGGATTTTTTGCCGTTCAGCCATGGACACACTCACAGAACTACCCAGCAGTCAGTGAGCGCCTGAGCATCCAAGGTGCCAAATGGAGCCAGTATGGTCTTACGCTTAGGCAAGTCTACATTTAAAATGCTGCAGCCCATGGGCACAGCTGCACCACTGTAGCGCATGAACGAAGATGCTCTAAGCCAATGGGAGAGAGCTGTCCCATCCATGCAGTTAATCCACCTCCCCGAGAGGCGGGAGCTATGTCAGCGGGAGAAGCCATGTCAGCGGGGGTGCAAGGTGTGGTGTTTACCTGCACATCTGAAGTTTAATCAAACCCCAGTTTTAAAACCACCCCTGGTCTGGGAATGGAGAAGGAGCTCGCTGAGGCAGTGTCTGGCCTTCAAGATCCTTAAGGTCACTGACTCCAATGCAGCCTTTCCCTGGGGGTGTAGCTCAGTGGTAGAGTGTTTGACTACAGATCAGGTGGTCCTTGGTTCAAATCCAAGTGTCCCCTTTTAACCCTTTTAAAAAAAACAACAAGATTTTCATAATGTCCAGGAATTCCACTGTATGGGGATTGTGACACTGCACCCCATATTCTGCATAGAAATATGCTGATGAATATGGCATAACTAAGATGTATTTTATGCAAGGAGGGTGGTGTGAGAGATCATTGGAAAGGTTATGATTTCCTGAAAATGATTATCCTATTTGTATGCATCTATCATTTTTGCATCTAAAGTTAGAAATATGGACTATGTATCAATTACAAAAGTGTTTGACCCTGGGGAATGACCACCAGAGAAAAAGCAATCAGTCTGGCTGGTTAGTCAATGAACCATTAAGGAGGACAATACGTCTTTGAAGATGCCAATCTCCCACCTTCGTGGGAAGTCTTCCTGAGGACTTATGGCTGCTTTGACACTGCAGGGTCATGTGATCATGTCACCTGGTACTGGACTCCATCTTGGACTGCTGGTATTTTTCCACTAGTAGGGAGTGGGGCTCAAACTGGGAAATAAAGGATTCCCTTCCTATGTCAATCCTATTGAAGGCTGGGGAGTGAGTTAATCAGGGTCAGTTCTTCACCGAATGCCCACCCAAGCTGACTGCTGGAAACACCTAAGGCTGCTCTGGGGAAGAAAGGACTGGACCCAGGCTAGAGGGTGTCTGGACTGTAGAAGGACTAGCTGGAGTCCGAAGCTGCACACAAGAGCAGTTTGTCTTCAAGAAACTCTGCAACCTCCTTCAAACAACATTTAGGGTGAGAAATTACTACTTGTCGCCAGTTTCTTTATTATATTGAGCTTAGTTGGTGCGTTTGTTTTATTTGCTCAGTAATCGGCTTTGATCTATTTGCTATCCCTTATCATCACTTACAATCTATCCTTCGTAGTTAATACAATTGTTTTGTTTTCTCTAAACCAGTTTGTGCAATTCATAACTGGGGGGCAAAAAGCTGTGCAGATCTTCCTCCACATTGAGGGAGGGGGCGATTTTCATGAGCGGATGTGTACAGTTCTCTGTATAGCACAAGAGAATACAATTTTGGGTTTGCACCTCAGAAGGGGTGTGCACTTGAGTGCTGCGCAATCCCCTGTCTGGTTCTGCCCATGCAGAGCTGATTTCAGTGTTTGTCTTTCTGCAGCTGGGTGGGTCCCTACCTGTGTGTGCTCGAGGAGGCTCGAGGGCCTGGCTCAACAGGACAGGGTGAGGGAGCCCAGGCTGGTGTAAGGGGCAGGATCAGTGGGACCCCAGTACATCAGGTGTCACCCCAGATTGGGGGGTAACCTGTCACAGGGATGCTTGAAATGAATTTAACCACTCAACATCTTCCTCCGTAAAGGCATAAAAGCCTACAAACCTGTCCATCAGCTGAAATCAGTTCCAATCCTCTGTGTCTAGTTTGTTTTCATTAATTAAACAGGTATAATATGAATGCAGATTTGCAGCTCCCTGTGCTCCAGGGGCTATGCTGCGCAGAAGAACAAGAACCAAATTCAGCTGGGGTTCGGGAGTCTGATGAGCAAAGGCACTTTGGTGAGGGTCACCAGCATCTTGGCTCCTTCACCTCCAGGCAGCAGCTGGGCCCCCAAGACAAGGCATGAGAAGAAGCCAGCGGCTCTGAGCAGGAAAATAGCCACCAAGAAGCTGGCTAGAGCTGCCGGGATCCCCGGAAATGCCACCATCCCATGTCCAGGAACAGTCGTAAGAAGGTGGTGACTGCAGCAGGGACCAAAAAGGCAGAGAAAAGCCCTCAAAGGGTCAAAGCCACCAAGCCCCAGAAGGCGTCAAGATCCCACCTCAAATCAAGACAGGAGAGAGCCAGGCTAAAGCCAGCTCCAAAGCCCCCAAAGCCGGGCTGAGAAGGTGGCGCCGAGAAAGAAGTGAAGCGATTTCCATGGGGACGACTCCTGCTCCCCAATGGCTCTGCTATGAATCCCCATGGAGCAGCCAGAGAGATCCGGGTCCCTCAGGACACAGCCCCATGGAGAGCACCGTGAGGTGGTGGCAGGGGTGGGGGAGTGTTTCTCTCCCAGAGGGGAAGGGCTGTTTTGTGGAACACCTCCCAGGTGAGTGACGCACTGACGGAGCAGCACTTCCATCGGCTTCTGCTGCTAATTCAGAACCAGCACTAGCTCCCTGCCTGCCCTGGCCCCGCACCACTCCCAGGAGCAGCCAGCACGCCCCTGCAGGGAAGGGGAGGGGGCCTCCGTGTGCTGCTCCTGTCTGCAAGCCCCGCCCCTGCAGCTCCCATTGGCCAGGAATGGGGAACTGTGGCCAATGGGAGCTGTGGGGGCAGTGCCTTCAGGTAGGTGCAGCACGTGGAGCCATGTGTCCCTCCCAGGGGCTGCAGGGACGTGCTGGCCACTTCTGGGAGTGGTGTGGGGCTGGGGCATGCAGGGAGCCTGCCTTAGCCCCGCTGTGCCACTGACCAGGAGCTGCCCAAGGTAAGTGCTGCCCGGCGGGAGCCCACACCCCTCCCATACCCCAACCCCCAGCCCCCTCCAATAGCCAGTACCCCATCTTCCTTCCCAAACCCCCTCCTGCACCCCAACCGCCTGCCCCAGCCCAGTGAAAGTGAGTGAGGGTGGGGGAGAGCGAGCGACAAAGGGAGGGGGTTGGAGTGAGCAGGGCGGGGCCTCGGGGAAGGGCCAGGGTAGATCCTGGGTTGAACTTACATTCAAAAACGGATCTTGTGCGTGAAAAGGTTGGAGACACTGAACTAGGGGAAAGGTCACAGGCAGCAGAGACCTTAGAAACAATTAAATAACAAAAAGCCCATAGACAAAGTGGCCCAGGAGGTAAAACAGGAGCCTGCTAATCTTTTGTCATCCTTGTGGGCCTCGTTATTCTTCCCCCATTTCTCTCAAACAAGCATTTCCCTCCCGCAGCTCAGTGACAGCCCCACACTCTGCTTCCTGCACACGAAGATTCACACACAGACCTTGCAAGGAAAATTCACCAATGAGTCAGACGCACCTGCTGGGTCCCTGCACCTCCACTGTACAGACTCCGAACCCAAGCAAAGCTCGTCAGGCCCAGGCAGGGGCTGTCAGGGACCAAGCACTGGGTCATTGAAACCAGCATTTAAATGCAGCCGCTGCATGTCGCCACCAGTGGATTGTTTTGCAGCCACCCCAGCCTCAAAGCCTGGGTGGAGATCGGGGGCGGGGAAGGAAAGCAGCAGCCCCGTAATGCAGCACCAGCTGTTGCTCCGGAATAGCCGTTAGGAAGGGCAGCGAGATTCACTGACTTGGTGTTTGTGCTGGTGCCGCCAGCAGGGATTGGCCCCTGCACCACGCAGCGTAGGGGGAGTTTGACATCTAGATTTGAGGGGGTGGGTCCAGTCAGGCCAATGGGGCCATGTGGGGGAGGGGGGGGAATTCTGTGCCTACCAATGGAGGGGGCCATTTCCTATGTGTGTGGGGGGCAACTTTAACCATGATTCTTGGGGCTACTTGGGCAACTGAAAACTCTGGGTTTTTTTCAGATAATAACTTATAAATTAGCTGTCCGGAGACTGTATCTAATTCCTATATCAGGAAATAAAATTAAATCAATCTGAGACCCACTCAGCTCTAATACAGGTCTGTCTCATCTTACGCTGGGGTTACGTTCCGCGGTTAGCGCGTAAAGCGAAAACCACGTATAGTCAAAATCCCATTGAGTGTAATGGCGGGCGGAATCACCCACACTACAGGAACAGTATTTAAATTGCTATTTTTCTCTCTCTCTCTCTCTCTTTTTTTTTTCCCGACCACGTAAAGCCGAGATCGCGCATGTTAAATGCGCGTAAGATGAGACAGACCTGTACTAACATGTTCTGACATCTTGTGGCAAGTCACTGAAGGGACACTGGCTAGGTTTACAATTGTAATGTCTATTCTTACTCAGATACACTTACGAAAGTCAGAAGGCACCATCATGATCATCTAGTCTGACCTCCTGTACTTTGCAGGCCACAGAACCTCACCCAGCCACTCCTCTGTTAGACCCCTAACCTCTGGCTGAGTTACTGACATCCTCAAATCCTGGTTTAACGACTTAGTTACAGAGAATTCACCAGTTACACTAGTTTAAACCTGCAAGTGATCCCATGCCCCACGCTGCAGAGGAGGGCGAAAACCCCCCAGGGTCTCAGCCAATTTGACCCGGGGGAAAATTCCGTCCTGACCTCAAATATAGCGATCAGTTAGACTCTAAGGCCTGGTCTACAATGAGGGGGGGAGGGATCGATCTTACCGTGGTGTCTTCACCGCGGTGAGTCGACTGCTGCTGCTCCCCCGTCAACTCCACCCGCGCCTCTCGTGGCGGTGGAGTACAGGAGTCGACGGGAGAGTGCTCGGAGGTTGATTTATCGCGTCTAGACTAGTGTAGACATACCCTGAGCTTGCAGGCAAGACCCACCAGCCAGACACGTGGGAATTCTCTGTAGTAACTCAGGCTCTGGCTACACTACCGCAGTACGTCGATCTAAGCTACGCAACTCCAGCTACGTGAATAACGTAGCTGGAGTCGACATAGCTTAGATCGACTTACCGTGGGGTGCACACTACACTGGGTCAACAGGAGTCTAAAAAATTATTTATCTTCTCAAAGCAAGATATTACTAACTTTGTTCCTGCCTCTTCAATACAATTGAAACAATTGTAGAAGAATCTATAGTGACTTTTGATCATTTAGGCTACTTACTTTTTGCAGTTCACCAACCTTGGAACAGATCATTTAACTTTAGGAAACCTCCTAACAGTCCTTTCTGATCTCAATCCCCTGTGAATCGCTCTGTTTGTAAATACAATTCTGGCTCCTGCCTCAGGGGCACAAACTGGGAGCAGCACTCTCCTGTCTCCCCTGCACAACTCCTTGCATTGCACACTCACCCTGCATCCCTGCACAACTCCTTGCATTGCACACTCACCCTGGATCCCTGCCCCCCAAAATTGCCACCTAAACCACTGAAGAACTTTGTTCATCTCCAGTTTATCTTCTGTACATCCCTATTCCCATTCCAAATACTGTCCTTGGACATTCCTCAACTTGGGCAGACAAGGAGGGCGAGGGAATATCTTTCATTGGACAAACTTCAGTTGGGGAGAGAGACAAACTTTCAAGCCACACAGAGACCTACAGGTGATTCAGTTCTGTGTGGCTCCAAAGCTTGTCTCTCTCACCAACTGAACTTGGCCCAATAAAAGATATTACCTCACCTACCTTGTTTCTCTAATTTCTTGGGCCGGACATGCCTACAACTGCTCTGGTATTCGCTCCCAGGGAGTCAGACCCCCAAAGCCGCACTGAGACACTTTCTACTTCAGAAGCGCCCTCTGGAACCGCCATATTCACCTCTGGCTCCAGTGGGCTGAGTCACCCGCAGGAAGGAAAAGACTCGTTCGTGTACAAATGGGGACAGGGGAGCTGAGCACATTGAGCTTCCAGGCTTTGCAGCAAACCAACACAGCGCCGGGGGATCCCACTGAGATCTGAACTCAGATTGCAGGATTCAGAGTCCTGGCCGTTACACCATGGGACCGGGGGGTGTAGCCCAGAGTGGGGACACCCCAGCCCCTGCTCTAAGTGACCACGACAAGATTGGGGGTTGAGCCTCCCAGGAATCCTGGGCCCAGCCTTGTGGGGGTTACGAGGACTCTGCCACACACGAGGCTAGAAAGAGAGTCCTCGAGGTCAGGTAGGCAGGATAGCTCCATTGGGAGGGGACTTGTATAAGGGAGAAGTAGAGCTTCATATGAAAACACACGTGACACAAGCAGTACATTGATAGAATTACAGAACCCCCCCGAAGAGTAAACCGAATAAATGAGCATAACCCAAAGTAACCAGCGAATCTGGTACCACCTGCCAGCCGGAGACTGTGCTTTCTAGGCCTGCTCCTGTGGATGTGGCCTCTCTCCTGATTGCTAAGGAAAGGAACTTTCCCAGGAAATGGCCACGGCTTCTGGGAATCTGTGTGTGGCTGTGGACACCAGCTGGAATCATTTGGTTCCTGGCACACAAGACAACTTAAAAGCTGAGCACCCAGACAGGGGCTCGAACCCTGGACCCTCAGATTAAGAGCCTGATGCTCTACCGACTGAGCTAGCTGGGCTTGCTGAGAGTCTCTTCCCCTTTCACCACAAGAGCGAGGAAGCAGGCAAAAAAAAAGCCAAAAAAAATCCCAGCAACCCCTCCTCTTTTTCTCCACAGCCACTGCCCATCAGCAGGATTCCTCCTCCTCCTCAGTGAGACTAAATCTAAGCACCTAGACAGTCGGTCCATCCGCTGCACCCCAATCCCCCCTGCCTGAGCCTCCCTGCCAAAGTCCTGCCCCTGGCCCCATAGAATTAAGTCTCATGTGTCGCTGGGAACTCGACTTCTTGTGCCCAGAGAGTCTCGGCCCCGCTCAGTAGATGACCCGAGAAACACAGTGTCGCCTTTTCCAAAGAAGTGCTTGGGAGCATTTTGTTTCTGTGATCACGTGGGCTAATGGATAAAGCATCTGACTTCGGATCAGGAGATTGAGGGTTCGAGTCCCTTCGTGGTTGTGTTTGTTCAGTTTTACCTTTGTGCTGAAAGTCCTGCTCTCTTCAGGGCTGGAACCTCTTCTTGGCCGCTCAGGCCAATGCTCTGGCTTCAGCTAGAGCCCCGGGAAGGAGTTGGGGGTTGGGCATCACAAAGGCTGGGGCATGAGCCCCACGTGCTTCCAGTCTAGCCTTTGCCATTCCTGACTTGCCAAAGAAAATGGGCGGCTGCCCGGGCTAGCGTGTGGAGCAGTTTCCCTCTTCCAAATGTGCGCCTGTCCCTGTGCTTGAGGGGGTTTGCTAAATAGCGCCTTGGGAGCCTGGGTGTTTCTCTGCTTCTCGCCAGCTGGGGAAAAGCCTCTTGGGATAAAATCTCCTCCCTCACTGCCAAAGTGATCACTGTGAGTGGGAACGGTCAGAGGCCCCTCCAGGGGAACTGGCCCTGCTTTCCTACCGTCTTCTGATGTTGGCCACAGAGCATCAGCAGCCGCCCCACATGCTGGTCTGTGGGTGGCCTTCAGTGGGTGTTTGGCATGGCAGGGAGCAGGCTGGCCGGGGGTCTTTGTAGCTGTCTGCTGGCCACGCATAGGCATGGTCCTCCCTGTGACTTGCACTCCATATGCTTTATAAAAATATGCTTATGAATGTGAATATGATGTAACTGGAATATGCTTTATGCAAAAGGTCTCTTGTAAGGTATCACTAAAGGGCTTATAATCTACTGAGTGTGTTCAGCCTATTTGTTTCCATGTATTATTTCTAGGTCTGGAGCTAGGAGAATAAGATCTAAACTTGTATTACTGATGTAAACATTTGAAGTGGAAGCCATTGAGGGTGCTTCAGCATCAATGACCTGTAAATGGCTCTGTTTACTTGCAAACCTTCCTGTGTACCTGTGGGCCAGCCCAGGCAGAACGGAGGCTGGGGTCTCCCAGGACATGTCATCATGTCACCTGATAGTGGGATCCATCTTAAATCTGGCACTTTACCATTTAGAAGGAGGGGTGGGGACCAAGAGAGGCAAAAGATTCCCACCTTGTGCCAAAGCTATAAAAGGGGGTGGAGCAGGGCAAAGAGAGGGGCCAGGCATGAGAAAGCCTCTGTTTACCACCTGAGATGTCTGCTGGAGCTAACAAGGACTGTACCAGGGGAAAGGATTGGGTCCAGACTAGGAAGGAGTCTAGTCTGTGAAAGTAGCTTATTGGAACATCTCTGAGGGTGAGATATTACCTGGAATCAGTTCCTTAATGTATTCGGCTTAGACTTGCATGTTTTGTTTTATTTTGCTTGGTGACTTACTTTGTGCTGTCTGTTATTACTTGAAACCACTTAAATCCTACTTTTTATACTTAATAAAATCACTTTGTTTATTAATATACTCGGAGTAAGAGATTAATAGCTGGGGGAGCAAATAGCTGTGCATCTCTCTCTCTCTCTCAGCGTTATAGAGGGTGGACAATTTGTGAATTTACCCCGTATAAGCTTTATACAGAGTAAACCGGATTTATTTGGGGTTTGGATCCCATTGGGAGCTGGGTGTCTGGGTACTGGAGAGGTGACCTGCTGAGCAGTTTTCACTTAAAGCCTTCAGCTTTGGAGGCATGGTCCAGACCCTGGGTCTGTGTTGCAGCAGGCTGGCGTGTCTGGCTCAACAAGACAGGGGTCTGGAAGTCCTGAGCTGGCAGGGAAAATGGGCTCAGAGGTAATTTCAGCACATCAGGAGACAGCAGTGTTTTAAGTGTAGACAGAGTGAAACTCGATCTGGCTCCAGTTCGCACTGCGGATGCTCAGGCACTAAGACTACAGCAATAGTAACAGTCAAGTGCTTCCGTAGTTGGCAGGATTTGAACCTGCGCAGGGCGACCCCAATGGATTTCTAGTCCATCGCCTTAACCACTCGGCCACAACTACTTGATGTATGTTTGTTTTACTACATGATGATTCTGTTCTCACTGAATTGTCATTTCAAATTCTTTTCTCAGACCAGCTTCCCCAGCACACTCACAGCTGCATATCAGTGTAAGTGTGTCCTTGGCTGAACAGCGAGAATTCCTGCCCATTTCCCTTCCGGCTGGAGCAGGCTGAGAGTGTGTTTGTGTTAACGACATTGCTGTAGATTGTTGTTCATTCCCCACTCTGACGATTCAGACAGTCCCTTTCCCATTCAAATCTCCAGCCCATCATTCCAATAGCAGGGGGCAGGATTTCTTTGGGGCACTGAAATATTTCAGGGGGTTGGTGGGTGAACTCAGCCTTGCATTCCACCCTTGATGTTTCATGTACTGACAAGAGCAGCAGAAAGAAAGAGCCGAGCCAATATCTCCCTGTCAGGGATGCAGGTGCCACGTCCCCTCTTTCTGACCATTGCATTGCGGGAGAGACGGGTTCACTGGAATCGAATGCCCTGGCTCAGACCAGAGACACAGGGAGGTTTTGCTGTTCATGGATCTGTGCAAAGGAAATTGTGTCTCTGTGTGAAATTGAGTCGGGAAATGAAACGTCCACGTGGTGGCCAAATGCGCTAAGGAATGTGGGTGAAGGACTCGGGCTGAGAAATGATTTAACAGGATTTTGTATCAATTTATTGGCCTGATTAAAAATTAAGGCTAAAAGGCAGCCATTGTTGTTAGTACTTGTACCTGTGTACGGACACCCCAGTGGGTGTCAAGTCCATTGCCATTGTCGATTATCAAGTTACAAATTTATCAAGTTGCAAATTTCTTGGTCAAGGTCTAGACTCCAGAGAAAACAATACACTGCTGATAATAAGACGTATATAAAAAGATTTTGCCATCACTATGGGCATAACTATGATGTGTCGTGTTTCACTCTTTATATCTGGCGCCACCTCCTTTCCCTTTGGCCTTGTAGTTGACCAAGGGTAAAATTAAACATCTCCTCAGATACCAGGGAGTGTTTGTGTTCATTCCTGTGAGCTACACAGGGGTTTGATGTTGCTGCTTTGAATCCTCCGGCTCTGCCGGGATAAGGAACAATTCAGGCTGTCACTGAACTGAAGGAGGAAGATCATTTTTTGACAGGGAGAGGGACACCTCCTCTTAAATGTGTTTGTCTGGCTGGCAGCCCTGGATCCCAGTTCTCCTGAGGGAAGAAATTTTCTATGCAAAATACCAAAACTTTTAAGGGAGAGGAGGGAAAGGTGATGGGCACAGGATGGGGCCAATATGAACCACAACATGGTTCTTTTATGTGGGATGACTCTGAACACTGACTGATCTCCACTCCCTTGTATTTGAAGAGAAGTTTAGTTTTGCACTCAGGAAACTACAAGGCTGAAGCAATTTTATGGATGGTGACACTAGGATTCAAGTGTTATTTAGTGTTGTAAAAAATGTTTAAAACACTTAGCTTCAACTTGAGCTGCCTGTTATTAACGGCTGGATTCCCCAGGTCAGAAATGCCATGGATTCCCTACTGCCTTGGTGGGAACTAAAGGGAATCGTCCCATGCTGCCCTTAGCTCCAGGCTGATTTTTCCGGGGCAGGGGCTGGAATTGATTTGTTTGCTGTTGAGAAGGGAGCCAGGCCAGTTCTGGGGGAATGAGAACTCCCAGCATCTTCCCAGCCCAACCCAGGCTCCTGCCTCTGTCCCCCTGGGGCCCTGTAGGGGGCAACAGCTGAGGCAAGAGGACAGATGGGCCCAGCCAACAGGATCCCAGCAAACAAACCCAGCACGGCCCGCAGGGGAAGAGTTCAGTCCAGGGCCTGGTGCATTCTGGGAGCAGAGACGGTGCAGAGACAGGGCAGATACAGGGCAGTTCTGAACACTCTGCGCAGAACTGCCCGTCCTGACCTGCAGCCCCTATTATCCCAGCCCTGAGCTCCCAATCACCACTCTGCTGGTGCCCCTCACTCCCGACCCACAGCCCCTGCTATCCCAGCCCTGCACTCACCACTCACCGCTCTGCCGGTGCCCCTCACTCCTGACCCGCAGCCCCTCCTGTCCCAGCCCTGAGCTCACCACTCACCGCTCTGCTGGTGCCCCTCACTCCCGACCCACAGCCCCTCCTGTCCCAGCCCTGAGCTCACCACTCACCGCTCTGCCGGTGCCCCTCACTCCCGACCCACAGCCCCTGCTATCCCAGCCCTGAGCTCACCACTCACCGCTCTGCCGGTGCCCCTCACTCCCGACCCGCAGCCCCTGCT
>QXTE01001196.1:0-15196 GCA_003942145.1 Platysternon megacephalum
GGGACCAGTAAGAGGAAGGAGGGAAACTCGGGAGTGTGGCTCTGGAGCTGGGGGAGAGAAAAGGGCTGCAGCCCGCAGGCCCTCGCAAAGGAAGCAGCAGAGAACCTGCCTGAAGCCTGGGAAGGGCAGGGCGGCCGATCGGGGACAGCCCAGGACAGGAGCCAGGAGGAGCACGGTGCCAGGGAGGAATCGCCCGAGAAGGACAGGCCGGAGCTGGTCCCAGTATCACGGCTGCCCAGAGCTGCATGGGGCTGAGTACACTGGGGCTTGGGACTCTGCATTGGGAACAAGGCGGGAGGCTGTAGCGAGTTAAGTGGGGAGGGGGTCGCTCTGGGTGGCGTTGCAGAGAGCGGCAGAAGAGGGCACCGGAGGCGTTTGCTGGGGGAAAGGTCACAGGCGCCGAAGACAACCAGGAGCACCCAAGACTCACCCCTGGACTGGAACTTTGCTCAGGACTCCTGAACTCTGTGTGCAGACACATTGCTCAGTGTCTGCCCTGTCACACTGTGCTACCACTGGGCCCGTGGGGCCTGGGTTTGGATGCAACCCTGTGTTACTGCTCCCCCTATATTTCCCCTTGTTGTATTTCTCCTCTCATCCCTCTGTAAATAAATATTTCCCTTTGTTGTATCCATCTTGGTCACGAGGGCGCTAAAGTTACAACAAGCGAGTGGTTTTGATTCAAAAACCAAATCTCACATTCAGGGCGTCCCAGCATAACTGCGACCTCAGTCTTGCGACTCAAACTTCCCCTTAAGAAGCTTAAGCAGAACCGAGATGACAGAATCGGGACCCAAGGATCTTTTCTACAATCTCATGTCCTCTGACAAGTTGTCCAGCCCTGGTATGGGGCCGTATCCCCAGGGCTTCCTCCCTGGAGACACCATCTTCCTGGAGCCCTCCCCAGGCTCAGTCCTTACTCAGCATCACAGTGTGAGAGGGAGCCCAGGTTGGTTAGCCAGAGGGCTCAGCGGTACCCCAGTTCCAGGTTGCACCCCAGGGAATCTGTCACAGGGGCTGGGAGTCAGGACTCCTGGGTTCTATCCCCAGCTATGGGACGGGAGTGGGGTCTAGTGGGTTGGAGCAGTGGGGCTGGGAGTCAGGACTCCTGGGTTCTATACTTTGTTCTGCCCATGGGGGATGGGGACCCTCCTTTCACTCCAAGGGCTGAGCAGCTCCTCAGATGCTTTGAGATCCCAGCTGGCCAGCGCTAGAACAGGACCAAGCCTCATCCCATCTCTCAGAGCACAGGTGTCGTGGTCCGTCAAACTCTGACCCAGCAGGCCCATTTGGCCTGTGGCTGGGGAGTCTCTGGGGCTGGACGGGGTTAAAAGGAACAGGCACCACCACACACACGCACACACACACCTCCCCCCGTTGTAATCAGCGCTGGGGCTGAGCTTTCGCAATTTCCAGAGAAAGTGGAAGTTTCTCTGCCACAGCCGGACAACAAAGTGAAAGGCTCCCACGGGAAAAATGGTGTATGGAGCCAGAACCCGAGTCCTGACTCTCAGTCCCCTGCTCTTACCACTACACCCCACGCCCCCCCCAGCTGAGGATAAAAACCAGAAGTCCTGATTCTCGGTCACTGTAACCATTAGTCCTTATTAGTGCTACCAAACCAGCAAGTACGTTGCCTTTAAAGGCCAAGAACACACTATCACGGTTCCCTTTCCTCCCCTGAGCCACCAGCCACTCACAGCGCCTGAGGCTATTGCCACAGATGTAGACGAATATGATTACTCGTTACCTCCCCCGAACCTCCCTGCTGTCCTGTTAGTGTCAGCGGTGGGATCAGACCGGAGTCCCAGCCGCTAACCCAAGCCCAGAGCCCAGGTAAGAGCCACTTTTCTTTGTTTTGGGGCAAAAAGCCAGATTTGAGGAGAATGATTCTTCGCATCTCTAAATCACTGAAAGGAGTTTAAACGGTGAGAGATTCTTATGGGAGGGGCCCCAGCTGAGATCAGGGCCTGGTGAGCAGAGTGCTGCCCAGACACACCCAGATACAGTCCCTGCCCCAGCTGAGATCAGGGCCCCATTGTGCCGGGTGCTGCCCAGACAGATCCAGAGACAATCCCTGCCCCAAAGAAATTACAATTAAAATAGACAATAGGTGGGAGAGAAAACTGAGGCACAGAGGAGCAGTGACTGGCCCGCTATTGTATGGTGGGTCCACGACAGATCTAGGAGTAGATCCCAGGGCTCTGTGTCCCACTGCCGTGCTCTAGCCACTGGGGCACACTGTCACACCATTACTGGGGGTAGCATTGAAAATACACTGGGGGCTTCCCAAACACGGCGTGAGAGCCAGTCTCCACCCAACGAGCTCACAGTGTAAGATATGGGGACTGTGCACGGCTGGGCAACATTACATTGTGCTGTTAAACAGCTGCCGTGCCCTACCCCAGAGCAGGCTGCATTTCACTGCTGGTTGAAAAGATCAACAACTGGGCAGGCTACGAAGGTGTCTGAGATGATATGGGGGAGACCACATGAGACTGAACAACTGTTCAGAGAGGGAACATGGTGTTTGGGGTAGAACTGGGGGCTGGGAGCCAGGACTCGTGGGTTCTTGTCCCAGCTCTGCAAAGGGACATTTATTTTCAGACACACCCAGGCCCTCAGACCCCATTACCCCGAGAGAACGTTCTCAGAGCGGTCGGGTAACATCAGACTGGCTCTGCCCAGGCCGTGGTCACAGATACACGCAGAGACGGCCCCCGATAAACAAACCAGTTATCGGAGAGGAAGCAGCAGAGGAAGTGCTAGGGGGCGCGGAGCTGCAGGATGGGCTGGGGGGCTCTGTAGGGGGCTCTCCCCTCGCAGGGCTGATCTCTGCTTCTGGGGCTTTGCTGTTCCCAGCTGAAACACTGAACCCTGACCCTTGTGCCTGTGATACCCTTCCCCCACATGGCTCTATCGCAAGGGGTCAGGACGTCCCCCGGCATCCCTGCCACACCCCAAAGCAGTTTGTTCTGTTGCACCTCCCTGACTCTCCCTGCACATGTCAGCTCCACACAGGAACCATCCTACCATCATGCCCTGAAACCATCATTCGCATTGCTGTTAGCTGCCAAATAGTCACGCGCCCCTCCCCAGAGGTGGCTGCTTTGCACCTCCGAGGGGTGAGCCCGGCACACACGGCCCGCAAAGCACGTGGGAATGGAAATGAAATGGATCCTTCGGGCCAGTGTCCAAGCCTTACTGCCTTCTGGTTAGGAAATTGATTTACGAAGGGCTCTAGGTGTGAAATACCTGGTCACGGAGCCGATCCCGCGGCCGGACGCCATCGCCCGGCGCAGACGAGCTGTCACCCAGAAATGCTGCAGGTGACTCATTCCCGGCCCCTTTCCCCTCCCAGGCCGGCTGAGCGCTCTGTCCTGGACGGAGATGGCCTTGGTGCTGGTCCCTGCCTTTTGCCTTCTGAGTGGTGAGTAATTCACACAGACGCGCTGCGCTGCCGCCCAGGGACCGGTGGGGACCGTTTCCCAGCCCTGGGAGTGCGTCTACACTGCCAGGAGGGGGCTCGGAACCGGGTTCCATCGCAGGGAAGTCCCAGCCACTCACGCCAGCGGCTCCAGTTCAAGCCTAGGGGGCGTCTGGCCTTGAACCTGACCCCGAGCGGCCGGGTCCTGGCTGCTGGTTTCACCCCGGTGGAGAACACGCCTGGTTCTCATGGCAGAGTCAGCCTGGTCTAGCCCCGGCCACCCTGGGCTGAGCAGCAAGGGCCTCAGCCGCTCTCGGTCCCTGGGCTACCGTTTTCCCTGTGCCACGTCCTGCCTCCCGGCTTCTCGCTGCCCCGGCGATTCGGGGCGTCTCCTGGGCTGGCCTGGAGAGCTCTGCTCCCTGCCCGTCCGCCCAGCTCCGGCCCGACTGGCCCCCTGCCCGCGTCCGCATCCAGCTCCTTGTGCACGGACAGCACCTGACCTAGGGTTGCCAACTCTCCAGGATTGGCCTAGAGTGTCGAGGAATTAAAGATTAATCTGTAATTAAAGATTGTCATGTGATGAAACCTCCAGGAATTTGTCCAACCAAAGTTGGCAACTCTAAACTCACCCCTCGCCAGTGGGGCTCCTCCTGCAGTCAGGGCCTCTGGCCCAAGGGCCAGAAACCCAGCTATGGGGGAGGGGGGGGGCGCCGAACTGAGAGGGGATGAGGGGTGCACTGAGGGGCGATNACCCTTCCCCCACATGGCTCTATCGCAAGGGGTCAGGACGTCCCCCGGCATCCCTGCCACACCCCAAAGCAGTTTGTTCTGTTGCACCTCCCTGACTCTCCCTGCACATGTCAGCTCCACACAGGAACCATCCTACCATCATGCCCTGAAACCATCATTCGCATTGCTGTTAGCTGCCAAATAGTCACGCGCCCCTCCCCAGAGGTGGCTGCTTTGCACCTCCGAGGGGTGAGCCCGGCACACACGGCCCGCAAAGCACGTGGGAATGGAAATGAAATGGATCCTTCGGGCCAGTGTCCAAGCCTTACTGCCTTCTGGTTAGGAAATTGATTTACGAAGGGCTCTAGGTGTGAAATACCTGGTCACGGAGCCGATCCCGCGGCCGGACGCCATCGCCCGGCGCAGACGAGCTGTCACCCAGAAATGCTGCAGGTGACTCATTCCCGGCCCCTTTCCCCTCCCAGGCCGGCTGAGCGCTCTGTCCTGGACGGAGATGGCCTTGGTGCTGGTCCCTGCCTTTTGCCTTCTGAGTGGTGAGTAATTCACACAGACGCGCTGCGCTGCCGCCCAGGGACCGGTGGGGACCGTTTCCCAGCCCTGGGAGTGCGTCTACACTGCCAGGAGGGGGCTCGGAACCGGGTTCCATCGCAGGGAAGTCCCAGCCACTCACGCCAGCGGCTCCAGTTCAAGCCTAGGGGGCGTCTGGCCTTGAACCTGACCCCGAGCGGCCGGGTCCTGGCTGCTGGTTTCACCCCGGTGGAGAACACGCCTGGTTCTCATGGCAGAGTCAGCCTGGTCTAGCCCCGGCCACCCTGGGCTGAGCAGCAAGGGCCTCAGCCGCTCTCGGTCCCTGGGCTACCGTTTTCCCTGTGCCACGTCCTGCCTCCCGGCTTCTCGCTGCCCCGGCGATTCGGGGCGTCTCCTGGGCTGGCCTGGAGAGCTCTGCTCCCTGCCCGTCCGCCCAGCTCCGGCCCGACTGGCCCCCTGCCCGCGTCCGCATCCAGCTCCTTGTGCACGGACAGCACCTGACCTAGGGTTGCCAACTCTCCAGGATTGGCCTAGAGTGTCGAGGAATTAAAGATTAATCTGTAATTAAAGATTGTCATGTGATGAAACCTCCAGGAATTTGTCCAACCAAAGTTGGCAACTCTAAACTCACCCCTCGCCAGTGGGGCTCCTCCTGCAGTCAGGGCCTCTGGCCCAAGGGCCAGAAACCCAGCTATGGGGGAGGGGGGGGGCGCCGAACTGAGAGGGGATGAGGGGTGCACTGAGGGGCGATATGGGGGGCTGAATTGAGGGGGGATGGGGAAGATGAACTGAGGGGGGCTGGACTGATGCGGGAGGCCAGGGGAAGAGGTGAACTGTGTGGGGATTTAGAGGGACTGAACTGAGTGGGGGTGAACTAATGGGATGCAGAGGACGGACTAGACTGAAGGGGGGCTGGGCAGATCTGCGGAGGGGGTCGGCCTGGACTGATGGGAGAACTCGGGGGGACAGGAATGATTCAGGGGCTGGGGTGATTAATTGCTGGGCAGGGGATGGGCTGATGTTGGGGGGGGGCATCTCCAAACTCTCCTTCCCCAATTCACAGGGGGGCGCTGGCCGGGCTAACTGTCATCCCCCGACCAGGAGAGGGCTGGGGGGCTCAGACAGCCCCACAACACAACATCCCAGATTGTGTTTTAAAGCCCCAGGTTTGGGGGGCTGAGCTGATGCTGGCCTCACCCGGCGGGATCTGTGCGGCAGCCCAGCCTGCGGGGCGGGTTCCCCAACTCGCTGGGGCCGGGCGCCGGTCTGATCCCCGATTCCTGTCCCCGGCAGGTACCTACGCCAGGGAGTGGGACGTGACACTCGCACCAGGGCCCCTTGTTGGACGGGCCGGTTCCTGCGTGACCATCCCCTGCTCCTTCACCTACCCCGCAGGGTGGAGGGTCAGTGCCGTGAGCTGGACACGGGACGGGAATCAAACCGTGTATCGCTCGGACGAGGCTCGTGTCCGCGCTGCCTTTAAGGGGCGCGGCCGCTATCTGGGGGACCTGCAGCACAACTGCTCCCTGCGGGTGGAGGGGCTGCGCCACAGCGATCAGGGCACCTACCGCTTCCGGTTCGAAGCAGTGCGCCCTGGCAGCAGTAACGCATGGATGAGTCAGCCAGGACAGCGGCTCAGTGTCTTTGGTAACCAACTTCCGTCCAACACACACACACAGTAGCGGCGCCAGCCGGAAGGTCCCGCCCCCGAAATGCCGCCCCCAACAGCGGCGGCGGAAGGTCCCGCCCCCAAAATTGAACGGACGGACGGGGCGCTGGCGCCCCCAAAATAGCAGCGCCCTAAGCGACCGCCTAGGTCGCCTAATGGGTTGCGCCGGCCCTGCACACACACACACCATTTCTGTCTTGCTCTGAAATCCAAGTGGTTAGAGCTGGGAGCCAGGACTCCTGGGTTCTCTCCCCAGCACTAGGGGAAGGGGGGTGTAGTGGTTAGAGCAGGGGGGACTTGTGGGTCAGACTCCTAGGCTGTGTTGTCAGACCCTGGTCCCCGTCACTCTGTCTAACCCTTGGCCTGTGCTGAAGACTGACCCTGCAGCCAGCGTAATGCAGCAGGCGTGAGGGGCTCTCAGGTGGAGCCCGATAGTGGGACTGGGACCCTGCGGGACCCCCCGACAGAACAGCGGGAGCAGGTAAAATGTGCTTTGTTGGGGGTTGGTTCAGGTGGGCAAAAAACCAGGCTGCGGTAATTGGCAGGAAACACAAAATCTCATAAATGTACCAAGAGTCGCCTATTGGGGAAATTGCAAAATATTTTCTTTGAGCTTCTCTTTCCTCTGCATGTTTATCTCCCTCGCTCCAAATCTGGGAAAATGCACCGGCCCAAGTCAGGTCAGAGACGCGTTCTGTGATGACAGGAGTTACAGTGTGTTTGTACCTGGTATAAGCAAGATTTGTTTTATTCTTTTAGTGGTAAAAATTGTGTCTGAATTCCGTTGGTATCGATCGGGGGTAGGCATCTATGGCGAGCTGATTTTAAGTGGGACTCACACTGCCTGCGTCCTGGCCACCGGGGGGAGGCAAACTCCTCACCCCTCCTCTCTTCACAGTCCGTCCGTGCCAGCCCTCCCTGGGGCGCCGAATGCAACCAGGACCCTCCCTCACCTGCTCCGTGGGGGCCGCCTGCTCCCATCGTCCCTCCTGGTACGACCGAGATGACGCGTGGCAGCGCCCAGGGCAAACCCCAGGTGGGGCTGGGGCGACCGAGCTGCGAATATCCCCGACCCAGCTGGCCCCCGGCGCGGCGCTGAGATGCCAGGTGGATGGATACAGGGATGAGTGTGACTCTGACCAATCCCAGCGCCCGGGGACAGGTGACCTCTGCTGCTAGACATGGCATGGTTAGAGCAGGGGGGGCTGGGAGCCGGGACACCTGGGTTCTATCCCTGACACAGGGAGTGGAACAGGCACTAGTGGTTAGAGCAGGGGCTGGGGGAGCTGGTGATCAGGACTCCAAGGTTCAACCCCCAAGTTAGCAAAGGGAGAGGCGTGGTTAGAGCAGGGTTCTGTCCCTGAGATGGGGAGGGGAGTGGGGTGTAGTGGGTGAGAACGGGGGGGGCTGAGAATCAGGACTCCTGGGTTCTATTCCCTCAAAAACTGTCATCTGGCTCTAGGGACTGGATGGGGAGGGACCTGCCCCTTCGTTCAGTCTCAGGACCCCACTGACGAACTCTCACCCGACTCTCGCCCTCAGTTGCCCCCAACGTGCCCAGGGTCGAGGTTTGGTGGCCGGCAGGGAAGGCAGCGCTAAGGGAAGGCGACAATTTTACCCTGCGCTGCCAGGCTGCTGCCCTGCAGCCCATCGCTGGATACGTCTGGTCCCGCGGGGACGTGTGGCTGCCAGAAGCGGGGCAGGATTTACGTGTTGACAAGGCAGCCGTCTCTGACGGAGGGAGCTACGCGTGCGGGGTCTGGGTCTCCGGCCCCGGCTGGGGGTATCTGAGCCTGTCTGCGAGGGAATCGGTCGAAGTTCAGCGTAAGCAGCGAGTGCTGGCGAGAGCCTCCTCCCCTGCAGCCCCTGATACTCCCCCCACGGCCTCCTGGAGCAGCCCCACGTCCCCCACCTCGTCCCCCCTTCTTTGCCCCACCCAGCTCGTCGGCCCCGGCATAAAATTCCGCCCCCGCCTCCTAATCACCACGTTTTGGCAACCCCAGTGCTGCCGGCTCTGGGCTGGGCCCCCCTGCTCCTGTGCATCACTCCTGTGGCTAGGCCCAGCAGCGACAAATTCAGTTTGTGTCCCCCATACACCAGCCCTGAGCCCCCAGCCCCTCCGTGACACTGCCCATACCCGCACCTGTCTGGGCCTTGCCCTGCCCCCCCCCCCCCCGCCCACCTACCGTGACCCCCCAGATCCTTCTTGAGGACCCTTTGTCCCTTATCCCCCTGCCACCCTGCCTGTTCTGGCGCCCTGGAGCCACATGGGCCAGGCCCTGCCCCTCACCCCCTGCCCTGAAACCCTTCCCCTCTCTGGGCCCGGTCCTCCCCACTCTGTCTCTGAAAAGTGCCCATTAGCCCCAGAACCCATTCCTCTCGTCCGAGTGTCGTTCACCTCATCAGGTGAGGGACCCCGCAAGCCGGCAGGGCTCCAATACGCGTGTCTGTTAACCACACGCAGCAGCCAGGCCGAGCTACCTGCACACATGGCTGCTTTCTAAAGCGTGAACACGGTGAGCGCCCCAGAGGCTCACCGCCTATTTAAAGCGACACCAGCCCGGGACACACAACCCCATTTTTCTCGTACTTTCCCCGGCTCCTTTCTCCCCCCATTTCCAGACGCCCCTAAAGGCGCGAACATCACTGCCACACCCAGCGCTAACGTGCACAAAGGGGACCCAGTGAAATGAACCTGCTGTTTCAGCAGTAGTGTCCCCGCCGACATCACCTCGCCTGGGACAAGGACAACGCCAGGCTGGGGGGGTCACAGCTGGAGCTGGCGCTTCAAGGTGTCACAGCCAGGCACGCTGGGGAATATCACTGTGAGGGTCAGAACCAGGTGGGGACGACTTGCTCACCCCCCGTTACCGTCCCAAGAAGGTCCTGAGTGTCCCTGGTACCCCATGGGGGCTGGCTGGGGCCGCCCAAGGTGCAGGCTGGCAAACCCTTGGGCTGTGGGTTCTAATCCCACCGGGCTCCGTGCTGCCCGGGTCGGGCCATGCTAGGCCGGGCTGTCAGCCCCCACACCGGTGACACCAGCCCCTGTCTTTCCTCAGGCTATGGCAGGTGCCAATGTCTGAGCCCCGGCCTCGTGGCCGGCATTGTGGTTGCCATCCTGCTCCTCGTCGTCCTCATTAACGTGGGGGCTCGTTACCTGCTCGGGGGAGGCCGGCGGCAGGCGGGAGCCGAGGGAGCTGCGGAGGGTAAGAGCCGGGCTGGGTGGGTGGGAAGAGGGATGGGGCTGGTGCAGGGGGTTGGTGATTTGGGGCGGCTGGTGGGAGACACATGGGGAGATGGGGGGATGTTGGGAGACACTTGGCAGAATTTGGGGGGTTGGGACCAGTGGTTTGGGGGGAGACACTGTAGGGATTCGGGGGGGCAGAGGCTGATGGTTTGGCAGGCTGGTGGGAGACACTTGAGAGAACACAGTATGGAGGCTGGTGGTTTGGCAGGCTGGTTATTCGGGGGGCGGGGGATGCTGCAGTACCTGACTTCTGCGCTGCTGCTGATGGGGTGCTGCCTTTAGAGCTCGGCACTCAGCCAACAGCCGCCCCTCTCCAGCCAGCCAGCTGTGAAGGCAGCGCAGAAGTAAGGGTGGCAACACCACGACCCCCCTAAAATAACTTTGCGACTCCCCGCCCCCCCCCCCCCCGCAACTCCCTTTTGGGTCAGGACCCCGACTTTGAGAAACGCTGGTCTCCCCCATGAAATCTGTATCGTGTAGGGTAAACGCACACAAAAGACCAGATTTCACGGGGAGGAGACCAGATTTCACGGTCCATGATGCATTTTTCATGCCATGAATTTGGTAGGGCCCCACCTATAGAAATCGGGGGGGCTTAAGGGTCATGGGGACACAGACCCATAAGGGAAAAGTGGGGGGAAACTTTCAGGTACCTGCACAGAAGGTCGCTATAGGCAGACTCGCCTTATAAAAAGGGGGGGCCCAGAGTGGGGAAATTGACCTTCCTATGGGACACTCCAGCGGGACCCATCCCTGTACTGAGGATCGATCCAGGGGAGACCCAGCAGCCCCTCGCACTGTGTGGGAGGCTGCGAGTCCGCGTGTAGCTATCGCTGGTGCATGGATCGCTCCAGGAGCTGGACACGTGGTGACAGTCATCACTCAGCTGGTGACTTTAATACAACTGAGCAGAGACAGGGGACCTTGTTCCTGCCACTGTCTGTGTTACTGGCCTTGGCCCCCCTGTGTCCCGGTGACGCTGGATCTAAACCAGGCCGAGGTGACTCCGCTGAACGGAGACGGTAGCTGCCAGCGCCGGCCCCTCACTGCTGTAATGTCACGTCACTAGCACTCACTTCAAATAAAAATAAAGGCTACAGGGGGTGGGGGGTGGGGGTTTTGGAGGGGGGCTCATGAGACACTTGGGGGGATCCAGGGGCTGGTGGTTTGGGATGGCTGGTAGGAGACACTTGAGGGGATCCAGGGGCTGGTGCTGTGGGGGGCTCATCGGATACATTTGGGGGCAGTCAGAGGGTAGGGGGGCTGGTGGTTTAGGGGGGCTGGTGGGAGACACTTGGGGGATTCAGGGGGTTGGTGTTTTGGGGGGCCCCAGATCTAATAACAGAAACTATTTTCCCTTTCCCACGAGGCACTGAGCTTTCCCGCAGGCCAAAGATGGAGTCACCCTACGAGGTGAGTGCAGGGTCTGTTACCCTCCCCCCGGGCCCCGCTGCCCCCTGCTGGCTGGGGTGTGTGTGCGGCTGCAGCCTCCCCATCCCCCGCAGTGCAAATCCCTGCCCCCTGCTGGGTGGAACCGGCGCTGCCCGAGAGTGTGTGTCAGACCCCGTCCTGCTACCGGCTCAGGGGAGATTCCCCCAGCCACAGAGTGTCCGGTCCTGGCAGCACCCACCCCGCTGGCCCTGGGGCCCATTGAGCAGGGATCTCACTGGCTCTCTGTTTGATCTACAGGAACTCCAAGGACGGACCCAGGATATTTACAGCCAGTTGGACTCTCCCTGAGCTGGTTCCCACTGAGCTCCACCGAAATCCCGACCAGCCGGGGACCCCTCTGCACAGCCGGGACCCTAAACACAAAGAGAAGCAATCGGTCAACAGGGCCAGATCCCAGCGGGGTCCACAAGCGCCGACTTCCCATTGTGCTAGGGGATGCTCGACCCCCAGCTCTGCCCCAGGCTCCACCCCTTGCCTCAAGGCCACACCCCTGCCCTGCCCCTGCCCCACCTCTTCCCAACCTCTGAGCGCACTGCATCCTCGCTCCTCTCCCCTTCCCCCAGCCTCCTGCACCACGAAACAGCTGATTGCAGTAGGCGGGAGGCTCGTGGGAATACATGTTCATCCTTATAATATGATTGTGTGGTATCCAATGCAAAGTTTGTCATGTCGGGTGTCTTCGGAAGGCTCATGATGCACTGAGCATTGTTGTTCCAGTGATGTTATAGTAATTGTTGTTACAGTAATGTTATAGGAGTGTTATCGGTTATAATTTCATGTATATAGTTATGAGGCTGAAAATGTGTCTTCATGGCTTAAGATAAGCCCAAGCAAAAACTCTCCAAAAGCAGAGGGGCAGTTCACACCTCATCAGGGCATGTATGGGACAAACCCAGCCCAGCCTCACAGGAACAAAGGACACTGGCCTAGGCAGCAACAAAACAATCTGTTGGACTCTCCAGTGAGTCACCCCCCTTCCTTTGGGAAGTTTGGGACTGCGATGAGGTAATGCTCACCTGACTCTGAAGGGGGGGGGGGGGAGACTAGAGGGAAGAAAGGACATGATAAAAGGGAGAGACCTTTGCCATGCTCTCTCTCTTCCACCTACACCTACAGACACCACCACCAAGCGACTGAAGCGCTGATCAAAGGGGAGAGCCTGGCTGCAGAGCAACCAGCCAGCCTGTGGTGAGAAGCATCTAAGTTTGTAAGGACATTGAAAGTGTTAAGATCAGCTTAGAATGCATTTTGCTTTTATTTCATTTGACCCCCAAATCTGACTTGTTCTGCTTTGACTTATAATCACTTAAATCTATTTTTATAGTTAATAAATCTGTTTGTTTGTTCTACCTGAAGCAGTGCGTTTGGTGTGAAGCGTGTCAGAGACTCCCCTTGGGATAACAAGCCTGGGACATATCAATTTCTGTGTTAAATTGAGGAGCTCACATAAGCTTGCAGCATCCAGCAGGTAGAACTGGGCACTGCAAGACGGAGGCTAGTAGGGTTGTGTCTGGGACCGGAGATATTGGCTCGTGTCATTCGGTTGCACAATCCAAGGAGCAGCTTACATGGCAGAGGCTGTGTGTGAACAGCCCAGGAGTGGGGGTTCTCACAGCAGAGCAGGGTCAGGCTGGCTCCCACAGTCAAGGACTGGAGTGACCTGGCAGATCACCGGTCCGGATAACATTAGAGCGGAACGTCACAATACCTAAACAAAAAACTTTGATTAACTTAGAGTTAAAGGTGAGACGTGATCAGCAATTCCCAGGGGCAAAGGAGAGGGAAACAAGGGAGATTTCAAATCCCAAAGAGGAGACAGGCAGGAAATTCCAGCGTCAAGTCAAAGTTAGGGGAACCCGGCATTTGACAGCAGCAATTCCCAGCCCTAAGCGGGGTCTGGGCTGCAGCCGGGCTCCGCAGCCCGCTGGGGGAGGAGCACTGGGAGTGAGCTTGGTTCAGAGGGTTTTCCCGGCTCCTAGAGGAGGGTGAACACAGGCCGGGGCGTTGATGGTGGAGTCTCATCGGGTTCAGGGTCCTGGCAGCGCAGAGGGGACCACGGCTCGCAGGGACCTCAGCCAGACTCAATTAGAATAGTCCCCCAGGCTGTTATAATCGTCTCCATGATTGTCCGAGGGGCTGGCGATATCCCCGGAGCGCAGGATTTCCTGCTGGGGACACAGAAAGACACACAGTGGGAACGAGGGTCTGAAGACCAGTGATCACACTCGTAGCTTGAGGTGTGTGTGAGTCTGCTCCTAAGGGCAGTGTTGGGATGAGTGGTTACAGCACAGAGGTGGGGATCCAGGACTCCTGGGTTCTATTCCCAGTGCTGTCTAGTGGTTAGCGCAGGGCACTTTGTTCTGACCCCATTGCGTCGCTCTCCATTCCCCGGTCTGTGGGCAGGGCTGTCCGGCATGTCGTGCTAGAAACACTCCTCATCCAGGTTTCCTGCATTGCTGCTCCTGAGCATGCTCAGGGGATCTGTGGCTGGTGCAGAACATCTGCTGATGGAGCTGGGAAGGGCGGGGCCGTGAGGTGGAGACCAGGCCAGGAGAGGGGCTGATAGACAGAAGCTGGGAGAGGGGCTTGGTTTTGCCTTTGAAACGATGTGCCCCCAAATTCTTGCTTCAACACCTCGCTCCCCTGAGCACATGGGCTCCATTTACAACAGGGTCGGGAAAGCGGGACAGACCCCGCCAGGGCGAAACCCAAACCCTAGGGCCCAGCCCTGTCCTGGGCCCAGACCGCAGCCCCGCAGTGCTAAGGAACCTACAGCCCAGGCCAGGCAGACCCTCACTGTAATTCTGTCTGTGCCCACGTGGGGGGACGTGGACGCGGGGCCAGAGAAGGACCCTCTGTATGGAACGGGGCTGAGGTTACAGGTAGGATTGTATATTCCACCCCACCCCCGTGCCCAGGGCACGATCGCCCCCTATTGTCTGTGTCCCAGGCTGATTGCAGGTCTGGGCTGAGATCTCCTGAGCAATTAGTGACCTTTCTATTCCCCTGGGGCACAGCGCCCCCTAGTGCCGGGCTGGAGCATTGGAGCCAGTCCTGCCTGCCAGGGGAGAGCCCCCACCCTGCCCCCTGCCCATCTCCCATCCATGCCCGGATCCTGCCCGCGCCTGCTTAGCCAGAGAGAGGAAAGTGAACGGACTCAGACGCTGCTAAACAACCCCCTGCACCTGCAGCGAACGGGGGAAGCTTGGAGCTCCCCTTCAAGGCGCTCTGTGGCGCCCCCCCCCCCCCCAGCTCACCCCAGGGGGACCCTCAGAAATCTCACCCCCGCCCCGCGCAGTGTTACTTCCCCTTTCCCCTCCGGAGCCGCCAGACTGATTGCTCAGCTCCCCCCGGCCAGATCGGCTGCCAGGGCCGCGGCTGCAGGATGCGCTATAAGGTAATTGCACCTTCTCCTGCCGGCAGGAGTGGGGACTAGTGGTTAGAGCGGGGGCTGGGAGCCAGGACTCCTGGGTTCTTTTCCCAGCTCCATGCAGCCCCGTTGTGCCGCCTGCCACCCAGACACACTGAGAGACGGTCCCCGCCCTCTTGTGCTCCCAGGCTAACCCAGCCCCTTGGGGTGCACCGGGGCGGAGAACCATGGGGCTCAGGAGAAACAATCAACTAGGGGGCAGCGCACTTCATAGCGGGTGTTGGCAGAGTTCCCCCCATCCCCCACAGCTCCGTGTGTGCCCCACCCTCCCACTTCCTGTAAGTCAGGGACTCCTTGAAACCTCTTTCCCCTTAGCAGGGGCTCTCTGTGCCCCCGTTTCCCCTCTGCACCAGGGTCCCCCAATCTAACCCCCAGGCCAGGGGTCCTCTGGGCCCCCCATTCCCGCCTCCCCCATACCAGCTCCCCACATGCCAGGGGCTCAGTCTGTGCCCCCTCCCCATTGGGACACTGGGCAGAGCTGAGCTGGGGGAGGCGGGGGAGGCTGGGAAGCATCAATGGCGCCTCCAGCCGGTTCTCAGATCTACCGTCAATTTCAGAGCCAGCTGGAGCTGTGACTGCTCTGACCAGATGTGGGGAGCTCTGTGTGTCCCCCATTTTCACACATCTGGTTGGTCGATTCCCTTCCCCTCCCCCCCCCCCCCCATCAATAGGTCTCTGCTCCTGAGAGCCGCC
>QXTE01001197.1:0-23620 GCA_003942145.1 Platysternon megacephalum
CCGTACTGCGGATGTTACCCCAGATCTGGCCAAGATCTCTGCCTTCAGCTGGGAGTAGTTGGCTGCAGCTTCTTCAGGCAGATCATGGTAGGCCTTCTGGGTCTCCCCGCACAGGAATGGGGCAAGGATGCCAGCCCACTGATCTCGAGGCCAGGCCTCCCGTAGGGCTGTCCTCTCAGAGGCCAGAAGGTATGCCTCTACATCATCTTCTTTGATCATTTTCTGCAGCCAATGGTTAGCCCGTATGAGCCGTGACCCATCATGCCCACGGTTCATTTCTGCAAGGGTCTTTACCTGGCCTACCAGTTCCTGCAACATAGCTCGGTCTTGTACAGCTTGGTCCATCAGCAGGCGGTTAGTTTCTTGCTGCAGTCGCACTGCTTCTTGCTGGGCAGCTGCCTGGACACGGGTAGCTTCCTGCTGGGCCGCTGTGGCTTGTATCAGTGCCCGTATTACATCATCCATTGTGGTAACAAATTGTAAAACCCCCTCTTTTTTTTTTTTTTTAAATCACCCTCCTTCTTCCGCCGCACTGTGCACACCAAAAGATCCCACTCCTGACACCAGTTGTGACAAGTTCCTCCTCTCCTCTAGTAGGTCCTGCGCTTATTGGCGGATGTCCTCCCCTCAGTGGTCTTCTTGACTGAAACCCACAGTCTGGATCAACTCCTTCTCTGTCTGATTAGGAGTAGCGGGGCTTGGGGGGAACCCGGGCCCGCCCTCTACTCCGGGTTCCAGCCCAGGGCCCTGTGAATTGCAGCAGTCTCTATAGTGTTACTTGTAACCGCTGCTTGACTGCTACAGCTCCCTGGGCTACTTCCCCATAGCCTCCTTCAAACACCTTCTTTATCCTCACCATAGGATCCTCCTGGTGTCTGATACTGCATGATTGTATGGTGTTACCTCAATCCTCCAGTAATACACCCTCTCAGTTCTTAATTCCTTGTGTTTCTGGCTCCCAGCTCCTCATACGCACTTCCTTCCTCTGGCTCCTCCTGACTGGAGTGAGCTCCCCTTTTTATACCAGGTGTCCTGATTAGCCTGGCCTGATTGGCTGCAGGTGCTCCAATCAATTTAGTTCTCTCCGGTGCCTTCTAGAAAGTACTTAATTGGCCCCTGGTGCCTTGATTATCCTGGAGCAACTGCCATTTTGGTTCCCATGGTACTAGGGATTTGCTTAGCCTGGGGCTAATATACCTGTTCCTCAGTACTTCCCTGTAGCCATCCGGCCTTGCTCCATCACAGTGTGCAATTTCCAAGCCGGGAAAAATAGGAATTTGCTGCAGGAAAAATCCCCAAATGAAGCTTTCCAATTGGGAAATCAGAGTTTTCTTGCAGGAAAATTTGAAAAGTAAAAATGTTCCCTTTAAAAGGGTGGAATAACCAAACTGGTGGATAAATGTTGGAAAAACAATTCAGCTTAAGCATTGAGAAGCTTTATTGTTGTAACAAAAACAGCAGGTATTAAACCTGCCAATTACGCAGAAGGTGGAAGTAGCATTTCCAAGACATTTTATCACATTTGCAAAAGCAGCAATATCTGTAAAATCAGACAGCCACAGTTTTCAAAATCTTTTGACGTGCAAGCAAGTAGGATTGTAAAGTTCAGCTCTTTTGTAGTCACTGACTCACCCAGATAGTCCAGGTAATTCTAGGCAGGCAACTTCAAAGACTTCCAGAAAAACCGTTAGCTAACGTGAGCTATTTGCAAGCATGATGAAAACGGCTATGTTTTCCCACACCATGTCTGTTACCCCCGTCTGGCTAACACCCTGCTAAATGCTTTGAGGCCTGATACTCATTTATACTAAGGCTCTGGCCTCTTCCCACTGCCAGATCAGTGTAAAATGTCCTTAATGTCAATGGGAATCAGGGCCTGAGCGTTTGGTTACCATGTATTCTAATGCTATGTAACTTCCCAGCGCAGACCAGCCCCAGGACAGACACTGGTTAAGGACTATGAAATATGGTGCACATCAGTAGTGTCATGATGGTGTGTAGCGGGACATGGGCCAATCATATCTGAGCCCAACACAATGTGATTACAATCCATGCACCCCAGGTTAGTCTGAGCCATGATAGTGATTCCTGGACACCCAGGCAAACCGAAACTCAGCGTGAAAAAACAAGCAACTATCTACAGCTCAAATCACAGGAGAGGTATCTGGAGTCACTCTGTTCTGATAGCTTTCCTGGACTATTATATTGGCTGCCCAGTTGCTTAGGTCCAGATTCTGGTATGTGCTCACTTACACTCTGGAAATCCCTTTGACTTCACCGCAAGTCAGTGCCATATTTAGTGCGAGCTCTGCACTGTTCTCTGGGTTCACAGGAAAGGTTAAACGTTCCACAAAGGGACACTTTGTTATGCAGGTGGTTAGACTAGGTGATCCTAATGGTCCCTTCTGGCCTTAAACATCGATGGATGTTCAGCCACTTCAGGCCTGAAATTTAGATGTGGTTCTTGTTACAAAAATTTCAAACCCTAATCCCTACAGAAATGGGTTCATGAGATTGTGTGAAGCACGTTATTCAGGACAGAATTTGGTTTGGATTTCAAGATTTCCCTGTTTTGCTGGCATCCAAACATCACACATGGCATCCAAACATGTGCTAGCGCATGAGAGCCTAAGAAAGAAAGTGACTCAGTGAGCTGCAAAAAGTAAAAGGCCAAATCTTGACTTCAATCCAGTTGTAAATAAGCAAAATATTTTAACGGTGAGGGTGATTAATCACTGGAACAAGTTACCAAAGGTTGTGGCGGATTCTCCAGCCCTGGAAATTTTTAAATCAGGACTGGATGTTTCTCTAAGAGATCTGCTCTAGGAATTGTCATGGGGCAGTTCTCTGGCCTGTGTGATGCAGGAGATCAGACTTGATCATCACAATGGTCCCTTTTGGCCTTGGAATCTATGAAAGTTACACTAACTTTACGCCATATGAGGGTGTGGCCCCAATATCTTAAATAATGAAAACTGGAGTATGTCTTAAAACTTGTGTCAGGTATTATTACTAAATAACATAGAGCAAAGTTTCATTACACGGTATTTGTTCTTAGAGTCTCCCTCAACTTTCCCTTCGGGATGTTTAACAGAAATTGTGGGATCAGAGACCTTTACCTCAATTTTTCCCGTTTCCCTACATTAGAAAAGAATATTTGTTTTTAAAGTACACCAAACTCTGGAGATCTTTTTTGACAATGTCTTTTTGCACTGTATTTGAGAATGAAGGGAAATGTCACCTCCCTACCGGCTGGCTCTGATCTCCAGCTGCCATCAGGTATGTTGCTCTTTTGTGGCTGTTAATCTGTTTTCTCTGCTCTCTCCAAAGCCATTTTCAGGATGCTTTGAGCATCTTCTGAAACTCGAACCACAAATGTACGTAGCAATCTGCCCGTGACTCTGTAAGACATCACTGCTGCTATCACAGTACCAATCCCTGGGATCATGCTGATGAAATACTTAAATGTCATCATAACCAGCCCTGTAGCCTCTTTCAGAAGCTTTAACGCCTCATCTCTTGATCTATCTTTGGCCAGCGAGAATTGTATCACAGTTTTCAGCTCACCAGACTTGCCCATGGGCTTTTCAAGGGCTTTGATGGAATCGTCATCCAGGCCAAAGCTCTCACAGAATTTGGTCATGTTATCCACCAAGATGCCAACATCCCACCAAACAGAGAGACATGGGAGAGGAATAGTAGCGATAGCGCCTGACTTAAAGGCTTGCTTCCAGATCTGCTGCTCCGCGGCCTCTTTCTTCCAGTTTAAGGGTTGTTCAGACTTGCTGAGCAGGACACGAAAGATGGCATGTCTCCTGTGAGTGTCAAGTTCATTCGAAAAGGTCTCCTGAAGTCGGGGTGCATCGTACTTCTCAAAGTCCCATCTCGACACCAGGAAAACCTGTGGGGAAAGGATGCCTGCTTCTTCCAGGTTCCTGATGCAATCATTTCTGATTGCCTGCAGGACTTCCTCCTCGTTGACCTCTGTTTTTCTTTTTTTTTCATTACGCAAGTCCTCGTCCACCCTGGAGCGGACAAAGTAAAACTTCTTCCCCATCCTCTGTATCTCCTGGGCCAGGTTGGCATCCGACTCCCGGAACCGTCGTGCTGTGATAATGATGAAGAAATCATAGCGAGCAAAATCCACCGTCTCCACATATGTGTTTGCTGGATAATTTGGCGTCCCGATCCCAGGCAGGTCCCACATCATGACATTTGGGTGCTTGGGATGCGGATAAGGAGTTGGCTCCTTTGCTGATTCCATCACCTCGGTCTCAGCTGCACCTTCATCATCATCAGCTAGGCTTCTGATGGCGTTGATGAAAGATGACTTGCCAGAGCCCTGCTCTCCGGTGATGGCAACATCGAACTTGGTGTTTTTTAACAACGTATCAGATTTCTTCACCACTGCGATGGCTTCAGCGAGGTTTCCATCATGGACAGCAGCCTGGAATTCTTCAGATTCCTCCTGGGACAGACCACTAAGGTTACTAAGGTGATTGTCCCATTCTGAAATTAAATCAGCCCAGAGAGTTCTTGAACCTGCCATTTTCCTGGGGAAAGAAACACCAATTCCAGCCATGATCAGTACTTTGTGCCCAGAGACAATTTATTAACCTTCACACAGTAAACATATAGAGATATCTCTTATTAGTACACACATAAACCCACTGAGTTGTAAGAAAAGGATCTTTGGTTACAAATTGCAAGAAGTCAAATAACCTACAGAGTTGAAATAACTTCTCAGAGTGGCCAGCAGGGAAGGGTTCATTTCCACATACACGGACTCGCAGCGCCCCAGTGTGACACTAGGGGGGGCTCTGCCGCAGGGCGTGTTCTGGGTGGCAGGAGAGGCCGTGTGCCCCTCAGACCAGTGCTGTGCAGCAGGGAGCAGGGGGAGAGGCTCAGTCAGGTGTCATCTCCCCGCGGAGCCAGTGCTGATCCTGATATCCCAGCATGGGGCTGGGGGGCGCTGTGCTGCACAGAACGGGGGGGGGGGGAGACAATCCCCTCGGAGTCAGAGCTGACCTGAGTGCACCAGCACGTTGTCAGGGAGAGCTCGTCTGCAGGACAATCCTTGGGGGGGGGGGGGGAAATGCAGCACTTTTAAGTTTCTGAAATAACAGGAAATCTCTCCTCTGTCCAAGAAACTGAACCTGCTCTGACCCTGTGATTTTGAGTCTCAACTTAATTTCCTTGGTTCTGTGGGAATGAACAGAACAGGGAGTCAGCATGTGACCCATCCCCTGTCGAGCAGTCGCAGGTTCTGGCAATCAGCACTTTAGGGCTATGGCTACACTGCAGCGCTTACAGAGGTGTAGTTGCGCTGATGCAGACGCTCTAAGCCGACGGGAGAGAGCTCTCTGGTCGGATTAATGACACCAGCAGCCCCAGCTGACAAAAACACCTCTCAGTCTCACTCCTGCTGCTGGGAAACAATGCAAAGAGAAATGAGACTCTCCTTTCGGGGGTGGTATTCTGGGTTCAATAAAGGACTAGGAATCAGGGCTTCTGCATTCCTTTCTGAGGCCTGGGAATGGCGTGGGGTCTGGTGGGTTAGAGCAAGGAGGGCTGCGAGTTCGGTCCCCTGGTTTCTATTCCTGTCTCTGGGTCACAGCCGGTGCACGGGAATGAGGGCACCATGGGGCCATGGCCCTCCCACTTTTTACCGGCCACAAGTGTGAGCGATGGGGGGAGAGGGGATGGAGAGGAAGGAGTGGGGGGCAGAGTCTTGGGGAAAGAAATGGTGTGAGGGCAGGGTTCATGGAGAAGAGGTGGCACTGGGGTGTGGTCTCGGGGGATGGGGCAGTGCAGGGCGAGGGCCTTGCAGGGAATAGGCGGGAGGAGAAGCATGGGGTAGTGTAGCTGGGGGGGAGCGAGGGGAGCGGCCGCTCCCCCACTGAGCACAAGTGGCGCCTTGTCAATTTCCTGGCACCTTTGTACTCACTGGAGGAGTGATAAAAAAAAAAAAAAGGTGCCACCTGCTGCAGCGCTTTTATTTTACTCACCCGGCGGCGCTCTCGGTCTTCGGTGGCACTTTGGCGGCGGGTCCTTCAGTTCCGCTGAAGACACCCGGAGCTAGTGAAGGGCCCGCCACTGAAGACCCAGAGCGCCGCCCCATCAGTAAAAGCGCTGCTGGGTGAGTAAAATAAAAGCGCTGCAGCGGGTGGCACCTTTTTTGTGAGTGAGTTAAAAAGGTGTCACCCGCTGTGACGCTTTTACTCACCCAGCGGTGCTTTTACTGACGGGGCGGCGCTCCGGGTGTCTTCGGCGGAACTGAAGGACCTGCCGCCAAAATGCCGCTGAAGCCCCGCGGAGCGAGTGACGGTCCTGCCACCGAGGTGCCACCGAAGACCCGCCGCGGCGGGTGGCGCCTTTTTTTCTGATCGCTCCCCCTGTTCTCTCCACCTGGCTATGCCACTGTGGGGACAGGGCCACAGTTTGGGTGCTAGTGGCCCTCCCACTTTTAGAGAGCTTCAGTGCCGGAGGGGCCTCAGGGCTGGGGTAGGGGGTCGGTGTGCGGGAGGGGTTGCAGGCTACGGGAGGGGGCTCAGGGCTGGGGATTGGGGTTGAGGGTGCTGGCTCTGGAAGGGAGTTAGGGTGCAGAAGGGGGCTCAGTGTGAGGCAGGGTGTTCGGGTGCAGGAGGTGGTTCAGGGTGTGGGAGGGTTTCAGGGGTGTGGGATCCAGCCGGGCGGGGTTTACATCGTGCAGCTTCCGGTTGGCGGCACAGCAGGGATAGGACAAACTCCTTACCTGCCCTGGCACATCCCTGCGGCCGCTGGGTGGGAGCAGTGGGCTCTGTGTGCTTCCCTTGCCTGCAGGCTCCACCTGCGCAGCTCTCATTGGACATAGTTCCCAGCCAATAGGAGCTACAGGGTCTGTGCTCGGGGCACAGTCAGCACACAGAGACCCCTTGTTCTCTGCCCAAGGGGCCGCAGGGACGTGGCGGCCACTTCCAGGAGTAGCGTGGAGCCAGGGCAGGCAGAGAACCTGCCTTAGCCCTGCTGCCAGGGCCGGCTCCAGGCACCAGCATAGCAAGCAGGTACCTGGGGCGGCCAATGAAGAGGGGGGCGGCACCTCCGGCCGTTCGGCGGCGGGGCCTCACTCCCTCTCGCAGCGAAGGACCTGCCGCCGAATTGCCGCCATAGAATGAAGCGGCGGCAGAGCTGCCACCGCTTGCAATCGCGGCTTTTTTTTCCCCCTTTTCTTTTTTTCTTCTTCTTGGGACGGTAAAAACACTAGAGCCGGCCCTGCCTGCTGCACCACTAGACTTTCAGCAGCTGAAAATCTCCCAGTTTGGTTTCAGGAGCCTCCAGGAGATAGAGCCCGGTTCCGGGAGTCTACCAGCGAAAATGGGTGGGTTGGCAACCCTAACCCCCACCCCCACTGCCCTGATGCCTCCCCAGGGAAGAGAAGCACAAAGAGAAGCCCCCCCCCCCCCATGTGTGGGGGTGGCTGGTCTCCAAGGGAATGCAGGGAACCCCCAAATCTGCCTGTGCCTAAAGCTAAAGGAAACCGTTAGTGGTTCAAGCGCATCCAGCCCCCAAGAGCAACCACCCCTCTCCTCTCGATCTAGGGACGTACCTTACGCAGCCCGTGCTGAAGCACCGTCCTGTGTCGTCCTCTTTGATGCTGGAACAAAATCAGTTGCTGGCGGAAAACTCTTCTGGGCTTTGCTTCAGGGACTGAAATGAAGAGAAGGGTCTGACTTCTCTAATGATTAAAGAATTTCCTGTTTTAGCGAGGCAGGGGTCAGGGCCGAACAAGGGGTGGAACAAGATTCAGTCCCTCCCCTACTGGGAACAGATCCTTGATAAACCCTGTTCAGTGTTTCTGTTATTTTCCCCATTCTCTATCCACAGCTGCAGAGTGAATCATTCCTTCCTCAGCCATTGAAGGCCCTATTCTCTTCTCCCCAGGGCAGCCCGGTAACCTCTGTGACGGGTTGGATCACAGAACCCCCCCTTGGGAGCTGCCACCTAAGGTGCCAAGACTACCTCTGCTCCTGCTTTCCCTGCCAGCTTGGGACCCCAGCACCCTGTCTTGCTGAGCCAGACACACCCGTCTGCTCCAACACAGACCCAGGGTCTGAATTACCTGCCCCAAAGCTGCAGGTTTCCCTGAATACAGCTCACAGAAGTGTTCCTGTCTTTAACACTCAGATGCCCAACTCCCAATGGGGTCTAAACCCAAATAAATCCATTTTACCCTGTATAAGGCTTATGCCGGGTAAACTCATAAATTGTTCGCCCTTTATAACACTGATAGAGAGATATGCACAATTGTTTGCTCCCCCTGGTATTAACACATACTCTGAGTTAATTAATAAGTAAAAAGTAATTTTATTAAATACAGAAAGTAGGATTTAAGTGGTTCCAAGCAGTAACAGACAGAACAAAGTAAGTCACCAAGCAAAATAAAATAAAACGTGCAAATCTATGTCTAATCAAACTGAATATAGATAAGATCCTCACCAGTTCCAGAATACTCCCTTTTACAGACTAATCTCCTTTTAGCCTGGGTCCAGCAATCACTCACACCCCTTGCAGTCTCTGTCGTTTGTTCCAGTTTCTTTCACGTATCCTGGAGGGTGGAGAGGCTCTCTCTTTAGCCAGCTGGAGACAAAATGGAGGGGGTCTCCCAGGGATTTAAATAGACTCTCTCTTGTGGGTGGAGAACCCCCTCCTCTCTCCTATGCAAAGTCCAGCTCCAAGATGGAGTTTAGGAGTCACCTGGGCAAGTCACATGTCCATGCATGACTCAGTTTTTATAGGTAGCATCCATTGTTTACATGCTACCTTGAACGTCCTCAAGTAGACTCCTTATGTGGATTGGAGCATTCCAAGATCCATTGTTCTTTAAGTGTTTCTTGATTAGGTCCTTAATTTCAACATTCCTTTCTCCAGGAACTGACCAAATGCTCTACTAAGGTTATTTAGAAATCAAGCCAGTATACAGCCAACATTCATAGCTTCGAATACAAAAATGATACATGCATGCAAATAGGATTAATACATTCAGTAGATCATAACCTTTATGGAGATATGTTACATGGCACATCGGGTGGCAGCTCCCAACGGGGGTTCTGGGATCTAACCCATCAAAACCCCTTCCTCAGCCCTCTGCCAAGTAGAGCATATACATGAAACCCTGAACTCTCTGCCCCCAACCCCTGCCTGGTGCACAAAGAGACACATGGGAAATTGTTCCCCTTCCAAGCTGTCTCCCCCTTTGGGAGACCTGAGGAGATCAGGCATTGGGCTGATTCTCTACCATGTTGTGTCATCATTTACACCAGTGCAAAATGGGTCCAGAATGCTGCTATTCTGGATCAATAGAGCTGCACACCTGCTTTGCACTGCTGTGAATGACTGTAATGAAGTGGGTGATTTTCTTGTTTTTTCCTTGTTTTTCCAGTGGCTTGCATGCAGAAGGGGTGGGACTCAGTTTCCCTGGGTGTTACTGGCTTAACGAGGTGATGGGAGAGGGAGTTTATTGGTACAGAGGACCAGCGAGGGAACTTGGGACTCCAACCACTGGTGTGAAGAATGGAGACTCCAGCGACTGGTGCCCTGGTGACCCGGAGGCCCAGCTCAGGAGTCGCAGCCGGTTCTGGCCAGTGGGAGGACAATGGGCTGTGGGGAGAGGACCCCGGTGACCTAACCAGCCGGTTCCAGCCAGAGGGGCCAGAGGACAGAAGAGAGGAGAGGAGGCCGAGGGGACCCTGTTTACCTGGAGAAAAGACAATGGACAGAGGCGGGGCTTGGGGCCGGGGGTATCAGATGCCCAGCTGGGAAGCAGAGAGTGGGGCTCGGGGCTGGGGAGCAGGCAGAGCCCCCCTGGATGCAGGGAGACTGGGATGTGCTGTGCTGAGGGAGGCCAGGCCTGAGGCCCTGAGAGTTTCCTGTGCTGGGTTCAACGCTCAATAAATCCTCCTGTGTTACGCTGGCTCAGAGTTGCTCCGGTCTAGAGAACAGGGCGGGGGGGGGGGCATCAACCCCTTCGGGGGGTGGAGGCCCCGGGGGTCCCGAGCGAGGGGACTCCCTGAGGGGGCCCACGGCAGAGACAGACGTGCTAAGGCTCAGAGAGGTGCGGCTCCAGGAGGTGGAGGGGCTGAACCCCCGAGAGAGAGTGGACCCCTGAGAAGGGCTGTCGCTCTGAAAGGGGCACCCCTCACGGACCGCACGGGGCCAAGAGTGGGCACGACCTGTGAGTCCGTGACAACGACTTTGCCACATGCAGGCAATGGAGAGTCTTTCATCGCTCAAACAGCCCCGTCTAATTTACAAGGAGCTTCGTGACAGTCTGAGGAGCCGGTTTGGATCCTGTGCTCCTGGAAACTGAAAGTAACAGGCTGAGCTGCCCCTTTCTCAGAAATGGGAGGAAGCCAGGAAGTGGGGCTGGCTCTGAGCCACCAACCTGCAAACAAAATTCCTACAGCCCTTAACTCTTGCACGGAAACACAGGCAAGGGCCTGGCATGTGGAGCTGTTTAGCCAGCAGCCATCTGACAGCAGCTCGAAAGCTTGTCTCCCTCCCCCATGCAGGTTGACCCAATACAAAATATTAGCTCTCCCACCATGTCTCTCGTGTCTCTCATAAGTGGGTGTGGTCTTGCTGTTGTGGGGAACTTTCCTGGCTTCTGCACTGCCCTGGTGGAATAGGACAGTGACAGGATCTGAGTGCTCCCTCCCTTCACCCGGAGGCCGGCCTGCCCTCAAGGGCTCCCCTTCCTCCCTCCTGTGCAGCAGAGTCCTCGTAACCCCAACAAGGCTGGGCCTAGGATCCCTGGGGGGAGGGCGGGGGCGCTCCTCCAGGCAGGGGAAGCACAAACAGAAGCCCCCATGTGTGCAGGTGGCTGGTCCCCAAGGGCCCCCAAAGCTGCCTGTGCCTAAAGCTAAAGGAAGGGGTTAGTGGGTCAAATGTGTCCAACCCCCAACAGCAAGTTCCCCTGTCCTGTGGCAGCATCGTGGGGCAGCTGACCTGGGGACGTACCTTACGCAGCCTGTGCTGAGGAACTGGCCTTTCTGGTCCTGGAGCCCCTGGTGGGTGGGTCGGGGGAACCAATCTTTGCTGCTGGAACAAAAACAGCTGTTGGGGGAAAACTCTTCTAGACTTTGCTTCAGGGGCTGAAACCAAGAGAACTTTTCTCTACTGATGAAAGAGTTTCCTGTTTTAATGAGGTGTGGGTCAGGGCTGAGCAAGGAGAGGTTTCATGTAGCCTGGGCCTGAACAGGATTTGTCCCTCCCATTCTGGGAACCTAGATTAACCCTGTTCAGTTTCTGTTATTTTCCCCGTGTGTGACTGGCTGGTGAATGTAACGACAGCGTGAACCACCAGCTGTGGGAGAACCGGCTCTCCTTTTCTGCAGCCCGCCCTGCCCTGGGAATTTTCCGTGTGCGCTGCCCCAGGCACCCCACGTCACACCCCAAAATATATATATTTCTAAAGAATTAAAACTCTTTTTCACCTTTTCCAGTTGAAAATTGGGGTTTTTTTAAGTTTGGAAAAGTCTTCCCTTCCCCCACCCACATGTTTGCAGATTTGTAAACATCCCCCCCAAAATTTTTTAACTGTGCTCCTGGCCCAGCCCCTGGAACAATCAATTGCTCCCACCCTTGTGATCCCCCTTTGCTTTCAGCCATCCCTGTTCCCCCTGTGCTCCTGCCCCCAGGGAACCCCTGGCCCCCTGCACTCCTGTGATGAATTTGGGGGTCTCAATATTTTGTTTGTTATACCTTCAGGGGCATGGCCTGGGATTTAACTAGGTTTCCAAACCTCTGATCCTGCCCAGTGCCCATAACCCATCAGCACACGGTGTCCTGGCCATGGGTCTGTATTACTGGAAGGTGTTAACAGCTTCACCCCCCCACTCCAGCTGCCCCCACCCTGTTCTAAAATGGGCCACTCCCTTTTCTCTCATTGCATCAAACAGACAGCTGTGAACCCAAATAACAACTGCAGATAACATAAACCCCATCCAATGTTCAATCAAAACTGCTAAATACGAACGTTTCTGATTTTCTGGGGAGGCTCTTCTGGAGACCCCTTCTGTTGACTTGTCTGCAGGATCCAACACACGGGCGTGGCCAGCAGAGGTAGAACACAGAGGGAGAGGGTGGTTCCCTACTTTCTCTTAGATTTTTCTCACCTGGGGAAAAGTAAGGAAAGGTTGCTAGAGTTTATGAGCGAGACAAGCTGGGTGAGGTAATGTTTTCTATTGGACCAACTTCTGTTGGGGAGAGAGACGAGCTTTCAAGCTGCTGTTAGACAGTCACCAGGATAAACAGCTCCACATGCCGTTCCCGCGCCTGTGTTTGCTTGCAAGAATGAAGGACTGTCAATACATTGTTTACAGCCCCAATTCTGGGTAAAGGGCAGCTCAGCCTGTTGCTTTCGGTTCCCAGGAACACAGGATCCAAACTAGCTCCTGAGACTGTCAAAAAGCTCCCTGTAAATCAGACGAGGCTGTTTGCACAATCAGGGTGGCTGACAGGTTTTGACGGGCCCTCGGCAAGGTTGCGGGGAGGGGCAGCTCCAGGCCCCAGAAGGGGCAGGGGCAGGGCCTCGGGCGGAAGGGGCAGGGCTGGGGGGTTGCCTCCACCAGCCAGCCCTTCAGCGCCACCAGGCATGGTAGCAGTGACAGCGACCGGGAGCCCTAGGAACTTATAAAACACCAGGGCCCGAGGCAGCTTCCCCTTTGTCCCCCCGTCGGTGAGCCTGTGCATAATAAAAGATTCTCCATTGCCTGCACCTTGCAAACTCATTCACACCAGTGCAAAGCAGGTGTACATCTCCACCGAGCCAGGAAAGCAGCATCTGGGAGAGCAATACAGCGGTGCACAGATAATCCAGGAAGTTTTTGGAAAGTGTAGGGGACNGTTCCCGCGCCTGTGTTTGCTTGCAAGAATGAAGGACTGTCAATACATTGTTTACAGCCCCAATTCTGGGTAAAGGGCAGCTCAGCCTGTTGCTTTCGGTTCCCAGGAACACAGGATCCAAACTAGCTCCTGAGACTGTCAAAAAGCTCCCTGTAAATCAGACGAGGCTGTTTGCACAATCAGGGTGGCTGACAGGTTTTGACGGGCCCTCGGCAAGGTTGCGGGGAGGGGCAGCTCCAGGCCCCAGAAGGGGCAGGGGCAGGGCCTCGGGCGGAAGGGGCAGGGCTGGGGGGTTGCCTCCACCAGCCAGCCCTTCAGCGCCACCAGGCATGGTAGCAGTGACAGCGACCGGGAGCCCTAGGAACTTATAAAACACCAGGGCCCGAGGCAGCTTCCCCTTTGTCCCCCCGTCGGTGAGCCTGTGCATAATAAAAGATTCTCCATTGCCTGCACCTTGCAAACTCATTCACACCAGTGCAAAGCAGGTGTACATCTCCACCGAGCCAGGAAAGCAGCATCTGGGAGAGCAATACAGCGGTGCACAGATAATCCAGGAAGTTTTTGGAAAGTGTAGGGGACAATTTCCTGGTGCAAGTGCTGGAGGAACCAACTAGGGGCAGAGCTCTTCTAGACCTGCTGCTCACAAACCGGGAAGAATTAGTAGGGGAAGCAAAAGTGGATGGGAACCTGGGAGGCAGTGACCATGAGATGGTAGAGTTCAGGATCCTGACACAAGGAAGAAAGGAGAGCAGCAGAATACGGACCCTGGACTTCAGAAAAGCAGACTTTGACTCCCTCAGGGAACTGATGGGCAGGATCCCCTGGGAGAATAACATGAGGGGGAAAGGAGTCCAGGAGAGCTGGCTGTATTTTAAAGAATCCTTATTGAGGTTGCAGGAANTGAGGTTCAACAAGGAAAAAAGAAACCTGATGAGGTTCAACAAGGAGAATCCCATTCACGGTTACAGACTAGGGACCGAGTGGCTAGGCAGCAGTTCTGCAGAAAAGGACCTAGGGGTTACGGTGGACGAGAAGCTGGATATGAGTTGACAGTGTGCCCTTGTTGCCAAGAAGGCTAACGGCATTTTGGGCTGTATAAGTAGGGGCATTGCCAGCAGATCGAGGGACGTGATCGTTCCCCTCTATTCGACATTGGTGAGGCCTCACCTGGAGTACTGTGTCCAGTTTTGGGCCCCACACTACAAGAAGGATGTGGAAAAATTGGAAAGAGTCCAGCGGAGGGCAACAAAAATGATTAGGGGGCTGGAGCACATGAGTTATGAGGAGAGGCTGAGGGAACTGGGATTGTTTAGTCTGCAGAAGAGAAGAATGAGGGGGGATTTGATAGCTGCTTTCAACTACCTGAAAGGGGGTTCCAAAGAGGATGGATCTAGACTGTTCTCAGTGGTACCAGATGACAGAACAAGGAGTAATGGTCTCAAGTTGCAGTGGGGGAGGTTTAGATTGGATATTAGGAAAAACTTTTTCACTAGGAGGGTGGTGAAGCACTGGAATGGGTTACCTAGGGAGGTGGTGGAATCTCCTTCCTTAGAGGTTTTTAAGGTCAGGCTTGACAAAGCCCTGGCTGGGATGATTTAGTTGGGATTAGGTCCTGCTTTGAGCAGGGGGTTGGANTGGAGTACTGTGTCCAGTTTTGGGCCCCACACTACAAGAAGGATGTGGAAAAATTGGAAAGAGTCCAGCGGAGGGCAACAAAAATGATTAGGGGGCTGGAGCACATGAGTTATGAGGAGAGGCTGAGGGAACTGGGATTGTTTAGTCTGCAGAAGAGAAGAATGAGGGGGGATTTGATAGCTGCTTTCAACTACCTGAAAGGGGGTTCCAAAGAGGATGGATCTAGACTGTTCTCAGTGGTACCAGATGACAGAACAAGGAGTAATGGTCTCAAGTTGCAGTGGGGGAGGTCTAGGTTGGATATTAGGAAAAACTTTTTCACTAGGAGGGTGGTGAAGCACTGGAATGGGTTACCTAGGGAAGTGGTGGAATCTCCTTCCTTAGAGGTTTTTAAGGTCAGGCTTGACAAAGCCCTGGCTGGGATGATTTAGTTGGGATTAAGTCCTGCTTTGAGCAGGGGGTTGGACTAAATGACCTCCTGAGGTCCCTTCCAACCCTGATATTCTATGATTCTATGATTCTATCCTAGACCCATTTTGCACTGGTGTAAATGATGACTCAACATGGTGGAGAATCAGCCCAGTGCCTGATCTCAGCAGGGGAGGGACCGAATCCTGTTCCGCCCCAGGCTACAACAAACCTCTTCCTGTTCAGCCCTAATCGTTGCCTCAATAAAACTGAAACTTCTTTAATCAGTAGAGAAGTTAGTCTCTTCTCCTTACTTCAGCCCCTGAAGCAAAATACAGAAGAGTTTTCCTCCCAACAGTTGATTTTGTTCCAGCAGCAAAGATTGGTTCCCCGACCCACCAGGGGCTCCAGGACCAGGAAGGACAGTGCCTCAGCTCAGGCTGCATAAGGTACGTCCCCAGATCGGCTGCCCCACGATGCTGCCAGAGGACAGGGGAGATTGCAGTTGGGTGTTGGATGCACTGCAACCACTAACGGTTTCCTTTAGCTTTAGGCACAGGTAGCTTTCGGGGCTCCTGCATTCCCTTGGGGACCAGCCACCCGCACACATGGGGGCTTTTGTTTGTGCTTCCCCTGCATGGGGGCCAAGGGCTGGTGGGGGAGGGGAGCCAGCCCATTGTCTGATGTTATGGGGAGGCTTTTCTGGGGAACCCTTTTGTTGAATTGTCTGAGCGAGACAACACATGGGCGTGGCTGGCAGAAGCAGGGGGCTGTTGGCCACTCACTGAACCGTAGTGGGGTGTTTTGGGGTTTTTTTATTTGCCTTTCCCCGATACCAAATGAAGGGGAAGGGCAGAAGAGGAGTCAGGATCCTGCGACTGACAGTCCCCAGGATCAATGGGGAGAGGGCAATGCTCCAGGTCAGCCCAATTGACAGGGCTGCAGGCCAATGCAGGAATCAGAAGCCCAAGGTCCCATTCTCTGTGTGAACTGGGGCTGCCTGAGCCAGTGCAGGGCAGGGCAGAGATGAATGGGAGAGCAGCAGTTTGAGAGAGACAAGGTGGGTGAGCTAATATCTTTTACTGGACAAACTTCTACTGGGGAAAGAGACAAGCTTTCGAGCTGCTGTCGGAGGGTTGCCGTTAAACAGCTGCTCATGCCAGGCCCTTGCCTGTGTTTCCTTGCAAGAGTTAAGGGCTGTAGGAATTTTGTTTGCAGGTTGGTGGCTCAGAGCCAGCCCCACTTCCCGGCTTCCTCCCATTTCTGAGAAAGGGGCAGCTCAGCCTGTTACTTTCGGTTTCCAGGAGCACAGGATCCAAACCGGCTCCTCAGACTGTCATGAAGCTCCCTGTAAATCAGATGGGGCTGTTTGAGCGATGAAAGATTCTCCATTGCCTGCACCTTGCAAACTCATTCATACCAGTGCAAAGCAGGTGTAGAACACCATGATCCCGGATAGTAGCATTCGGGACCCATTTTGCACTGGTGTAAATGATGACAGGACATGGGGGAGAATCAGCCCAGTGCCTGATCTCAGCATATCTCCAAAAGGGGGACACAGCTTGGAAGGGGAACAATTTCCCATGTCTCTGTTTGTGTACCAGGCGCGGGGTGGTGGCAGAGAGTTCGGGATGTCAGGTATATGTTCTACTTGGCAGAGGGCTGAGGAAGGTGTTACCGGGCTGCCCTCCGAAGAAGAGAATAGGGCCTGCAATGGCTGTGGATGGAATGATTCACTCTGCAGCTGTGACAAGGGAACAGGGAAAATAACAGAAAAACTGAACAGGGTTAATCTAGGATCTGTTCCCAGTAGGGGAAGGACCGAATCCTGTTCCACTCCAGGCTACAAGAAACCTCTCCCTGCTCAGCCCTGACCCGCACCTCACTAAAACAGGGACCTCTTTAATCATTAGAGAAAAGTCAGTCACTTCTCTTTGTTTCAGCCCTTGAAGCAAAGTCCTGGGGAGTTTCCCCCTAAGAGCTGTTTTTGTTACAGCAGCAAAGATTGGTCCCCCTGACCCACCAGTCACTCCAGGACCAGGAAGGACAGTGCCTCAGCACAGGCTGCATAAGGTACGTCCCCAGATCAACTGTACCACGATGCTGTCAGAGGACAGGGGAGCTTGCTGTGGGCGGTTGGATGCGCTTGAAATACTAATGGTTTCCTTTTGCTTAGGGGCTCCCTGCATTCCCTTGGGGACGAGCTACCCCCACGCATGGGTGTTTCTTTTTGTGCTTTCCCTGCCTGGGGAGCACGGGGGCAGTGGGGGAGGGGACCAGCCCATTATCTGATTTTTATGGATAGGATTTTCTGGGGAACCTCTTTGGTTGAATTGTCTGTGCGATCCTACACATGGGCGTGGCAGGAAGAGGCATAAAATTGAGGGAAAGGTTTTTTTTCCCTACCGTCTGAGTTGTTTTTTCCTTACATTATTTTTCACCTGGGAAAATGCGACAAAAGAAAATGATGTTATAATTTATGAGGGAGACAAGGAGGGTGAGGTGAGATCTTTCATTGGACCAACTTCTGCTGATGAAAGTGACAAACTTTCAAACTCCTCAGAGCTCTTCTTCAGGTCAGGGAAAGGTGCTCCATTTCATAGCTAAATACGAGGTGGAACAGATTTTTTAGCATAAGTAGGTACATATGTTGTATGAGGTGAAGTCGCCATTTAACACCTATGCAGGGAGCAGACAAACACCAGTGGTTAATAGGTTACAGATTAGAACATAAGAACGGCCATACTGGGTAAGACCAATGGTCCATCAAGCCCAGTAACCTGTCTACTGACAGTGACCTGACCATCTTGCTAATAGCCATCGATGAATCTATCCTCCAGGAACTTACTGAATTCTTTTTTGATTCCAGTTTTAGTTTTGGCCTGCACAACATCCTCTGGCAACAAGTTCCACAGGTTAACTGTGCAGTGTGTAACAAGGTACTTCCTTTTGCTTGTTTTAAACCTGCTGCCTATTCATTTCATTGGGTGACCCCTGGTTCTTGTGTTATGTGAAGGGGTAAAGAACACTTCCTTATGCACTTTCTACACACCAGTTATGACTGGGGCTCCAGGGGGTCACGCTGAGATTGCTCAATTAGGGCAAACTGTCCAGAATTGGGCAGACAACCCCCAAAGCTGGTGGTTAGTCTCATGCTTAGATTCACCAAGCTAGCAACAAAACAGCTTCTACAATACCTCATTGGTTATCCAGAAGCCAAAACCCCAGTTCCCTTAAAGCAACCCAGCCTCTGGGCTCCCACTCAGACAGCCAAGTGAAATAAGATGAGGATTTTTGAAAATCTTATTCATCATATAAAAAGTTCTACCAATCCCAAAGGATCGAACACATTGCTCCCCAGGTCAAAGAATATTTGACCATTTACCCAAATGCACTTACCCAAATGCACACTGACAACCAATTCTTATTAAATGAACTAAGATTTATTTTTTAAAAAGGGAGAGAGTGTTGATTAAAAGATCATTCTACATACAGACTAGAATAAAATTCCTAGGTCAGTTTCATAGTAGAGATGGTGGGCTTTAGAGTTGCACAGAGTTCTTTCAGAATTAACCCATAGGTTCAGTCCAATGTCCAGTATCAGGGAGATCCAGATGAGACTGGAGACATCAGACTTGTGACTCAAACATTCCCCTGATGAACCTTAAGCAGATCTGAGATAAAAGGATCAGGTCCCAAAAGCCCTTTATACAGTTTCCAGGCAGCCTCTTGACAGTATGCAGACCTTGGGTGAACAATAGTGTCTTTGAAGTAACCTCCTATTTCCTAAACATCACTGGTAATTGGCTGCATGGATTAACATAAGGCAATTGCCTACCTCCCACCATTTGCAGGTGTTTTGCTTTATTCTTCGAAATCAAGACAGCGATATCACGGCATTCACAGTTCATTTCAATGTTAATATCTCTGAATGATCAGAATACAGCAATAGACAGGAACTGTTTGGTTACATTGGTAACCTCTAATAATATATATGTAAACACACAAACACACAACCATTCTCCTCTAATATGTCTCTAAAGGTTGAATCTGGGTCCATTAGCCTGCTAGCTGTGTAAGTCTTTCTGGCCCTGTGTCACACCAGTCATGATTATATAGACTCTATCATATCCCCCCACGCCCCTGGTTGTCTCTTTTCTACACTGAACAGTTCCAGTCTTAAAACTCTCCTCATATGGGAGCTGGTCCATTCTTCTAATCACTTTGGTTTCCCTTCAATTGTTCCTTTTCCAGATCATTCCTTCTTAGATCTAAGCACAGATGTCCTGGGATTTACTTGTGCCATGGCCTTAGTGCAACTGAGATGAGTCTGGAGAGTCTGTGATGAAGCCAGTTGGTGTGGGTTTGTTATAAATGCAGTTCCAGCTTCTGGGAGCCTGGCAATGGGCAAATTACTTGCAATCTGTTAGATATGGGAGCCCCGTGTGAAGCTTGTTACGGAGGTTAAGGGAAAGGGGAGTAATATGAGTAGCACATAACTTAACTTCCCCACCTAAAACATCTGCAGCACCCAGCACAATAGAACCTTGGTCCCGACTGGTGCTTCAGTGTCTTTCTGCCATACAAACGCTGGTCAGTAATAGCAGCTCACCAGCCCCTGAGTTGGTAGGAAAGCCTGGGGCAGGGAGTCAGCAGAGATGGACCTGGTCACTGGTTTTTCAGTGAGGTAAAACCTGCTTTCCCTGGTTTGTGATCAAAGTGCAGTGGGAGTCAGAGAAGAGGCTCTACCTCCACATTACTGGCAACATTTTCAAATCCCGAGGAGGGGCAAGAAGCCATATCAGAGCAAGCCAGGCACACCACTACAGCTAAGGGCACAGCTAGCTTCCTGCTTCACCGCTAATTTATCTAAGTGCTCTAAAACCCACGTGCTGACCTGGATTGGCTTGAAATGTGCTGTGCAGCAACAGGGTTTGGGATAGGGTGAGCAATCCAAAGTTAGGATAATTGGAACAAGGGGATTCTGAGATTTAGCCCCCTAAATACAAATCGTATGACGTGACAATCTTAGGGTTCTTTGTGTGTGTGTGTGTAGACCTGAGGCTCAGAGTATGGCTCTGATCTGCTCCAAACTGATCTGACCCACTCAGGACTTCTGACACTCACTGTCCCTTTGTGGAACCAATATTTTTAAAATTTATCAGCGGTGCACAAACAATCCAGGAAGTTTTTGGAAAGTGTAGGGGACAATTTCCTGGTGCAAGTGCTGGAGGAACCAACTAGGGGCAGAGCTCTTCTATACCTGCTGCTCACAAACCGGGAAGAATTAGTAGGGGAAGCAAAAGTGGATGGGAACCTGGGAGGCAGTGACCATGAGATGGTCGAGTTCAGGAAGTCCTAACCACTGTCAGACACAGGAGAATGCACTGGGTGAACCCTGAGTCTGAGGCAGTTGTTGTCAGTTGTCTGGTGTGTGTGTGTTCTTTCCGTGTGCTGTCCAGTTGATAGCTGGTTCTGCAGACCTTGATAGTACTACTTAGTGCTGTTAAGTGCTGAAGGTTGGAATGCCGTTGCCTTAGTAATGCTGCCCAGCGTGCCCGGTGCTTCGGTCCTCGGAGCTCCAGTGTTATCACTATTAAAAGCAGATAAGGCAGCCTACTCCTTCAGCAGACCACTATGTTACTCATAAAAAAAAAAAAGACAGTCATGGTCCAGTGACAAGGCACTCTGACAGGTATATTATTGCCCCTAGGCAGAGCACCCTGACTCCATGGTTACCGGTACACTGACACCTCAGTGCCTAGTAGCAAGGAGTGTCTCAGTCAGCAGCAGGAATTTTTGCTGTCCCCTCAGCCGCTCACAGGGTTAACATGAGGTAATCTGATATTTATAGGCTGAGACAAATGACTGAAATAAATAACTTACAATCCACCTTACATGCATATTTCTTGACATCTGTTTGTTACCTCCCCATTAATTATTTTGCCAAACCATCTTATCTTGTAGTAGATTCGGATGTACCTGTACTAGATGAAATATATTTACGTAAACACCTATTGCATTGTACACTAACATCAACTTTGGTAAGTTCATATACTGGATGCTTATCTGCTTTAATACATGGCCTGACTGTGGTTCACAGCCTCTGATTCAGGCCTTAGATCTTGCACAAGGTCCAGTACTCCAGGCTCTCTCTCTCTCTCTGCTACACTTGGTTCCACTCAGGATCTATGGTCCAATCCAGAGACTGCTGTAGGGCACGCTTAACAGAGACATATTCCCTGCGGTACCATGTGTCAGTCCTTCAAATACCTCCTGGGCTTTGCCTTGGAGCAGTAGGCCAAGGAAATCCATCTTGGCAGCCTCACCCCAACCATTTGTTTGGGCAGCTCACACAGACAGGTTGATTCAGCCGGCCCAGCCCTGGCCATCCCCCATATGAGCTCCGGGCATGAAGCCGGGTGGCCACAGCTCTCCACCTGCACTGCCCTATTTCTGCTCTCGGAGCTCAGGGGAACACTTTGATTGTCAGGGCTGGTCATTTCCGCCCACCAAGTAGCCCTCGCACCTCTGGTACCGGCCCCTTAAGCCTTGCCAGCCAAATTTGCAGGTGGTATCCCACCTTGGACACCAGTGTAATTACTGTGGTTGCCCAGTACATCAGACCCCCTAGGGCGCCTGTAGTGTGCCACGTGGACCCCGACTCGGACGCCAGCACTGTAGATACTTTTGCAGCTAGGTCTTGTCAATGTGAGTCCTGGTGGGTCCCAGTAACCACTCATACACGTGGCTGAGGGAATCGTTTTTACTTGGGCTGACCGGAAAGGGAAAGTCTGCAGAGACCCTAGGTACAGAGAGTTAAATTGTGACAGTGCAGAGTGAGCCACAGTGGTTGTGGTTCCTGTCTGGGTCCCTGGGGCAGTTCCTGCTGACAGCCAGGGCTCTTCAGGCTCAGTGCCTGGGGTGCCCTCGCCAGTCCAGTCTCTAGTCCTGCAAACAGGAGCTTGCGAGTTTCCAGGCCAGGCTCAGTCAGTGTCTCTCATTGTTGCCCCTCTGCCCTGGCTCCCTGCCCAGCTGCTGTTGCTCCCATTCAGAGCAGCCTGTTCCACATGCAGTTCTGATAGTAAATAGCCCCGGGGGGAAACCCCTAACCCTGACTGGAATTTATGTTTCTTCTCCCAGGATGACGGAAGATTCAAAAACTCACTGGGCAGATTTGTTTTCAAAATGGGGCAGTAAATTTCCCGGTCTCTCTGAGGAGGAAACTGAAGAATTCCAGACTGCCATCAAAGCTGGGAACTTCTCAAAAGCCATTTCTGTGGTGAAGAAGTCTGATGAGTTGCTAAGAAATACCAAAGTTAACATCGCCATCACAGGGATCACGGGCTCTGGGAAGTCATCTTTCATCAATGCCATAAGAAGCCTGAATGATGATGACAGTGGTGCAGCTGGGACTGGGGTGAATGAAACAACAAAGAAGAAATCTTCTTATCCCCATCCCATTCACCCAAATGTGATTGTGTGGGATCTACCTGGGATTGGATCACCAAAGTATCCAGCAGAAACATATGTAAAAGACATGAACCTTGATAAGTATGATTTCTTCATCATCATCGCAGCCGGGCGCTTCACAGAAGTTGATACCAAACTTGCCAAAGAAATCAAGAGGATGGGGAAGAAATTTTACTTTGTCCGCTCTAAGGTGGATGTGGACTTGGCTAATGAAGAAAGAAAAAGAGATTTCACAAAGGAGAAAACTCTAGAGGCAATCAGAAATAACTGCATGAGGTACCTGCAAGAAGCAGGCATCATCTCCCCAAAGGTCTTCCTGGTGTCAAGATGGGACTTTCACATGTACGATTCTCCCCGACTGCAGGAGACTTTTGCAAATGAACTCGACACTCACAAGAGACATGTTCTCATCTGTGCCCTGCCCAGCACCTCTGAAAAAATCTTGGAAGAAAAACAGAAGGCCCTGCAGGAACAGATCTGGAAACAAGCCCTGAAGTCGTGCCTTATTGCTGTCATTCCTCTGCCAATGCTCTCAGTTGAGTGTGATGTCTACTTATTGGTGGCGAACATGAGGGAGTATTGCAAGGCCTTTGGCCTGGATGATGATTCCCTCAAATCACTCGCTAAGCAAGTTGGGAAGTCTGTTGATGAGCTCAAGTCTGAGATAAAGTCCCCTCTGGCCAAAGATATAACAAGAGATGAGGCTTTGAAGCGGCTCAGAGAGGCTACAGGGAAAGATATGATGACAGTTAAATATTTTATCAGTGTGATACCACTGATTGGTACTCGGATAGCAGCAAAGAAATCTTACAATGTTACCTATGAAATGCTACATACGTTTTTGGATGAAGTTGCAGAAGATGCTCAACGAGTTCTGAAAAAGGCTTTGGAGGGAGCAGAGAATAACCAATAAGAGTGTCCCAAGGCAGAGCTTCTCCCCAGCTTCCGAGGATAAACTGCCACAGCCCCGGTCTCCTTTCTGTAATTTTATTGTCCCAAACTTAAACAAACCAAGAGCCAAAACCATTTCTTGGATCACCCTTGCATTGCTGACTTTCATGGCCTCCACTCCCAGGGGTCTCTGGCAGTCCTGCTGCTCCTGCTTCCTGCGTCTCTCTCAGCCAGTTCCTCCTCAGTGGTTCTCTCTAGGGTCTGTCCACACTGCGTGTCATGAATAGTTAGTAAAGGGTTAAAACATAGTACCTGGTGGGCACCTGACCTG
>QXTE01001198.1:0-23496 GCA_003942145.1 Platysternon megacephalum
ACGACACTTTGATGTCAACATTCAACGTTCGCTGGCTGATCACTTGAGCAGGTGGAACGGGGAGGGGCGGGAGTAAAGCCTTTGTGGGGTGGGAATAGCGGGTTGCTGTAGGGAGGGAAGAACAGAGGAGAGACACAAGGACAAGGAAACGAGAGAGAAATGGAGAAAGGAGGGTGGGAAAGGAAGGGAAACACAGGGAAGAACTAGCAGGGGCCCTACAGGGGTGTCTGGGAGGGGGCTGTTTTCCTCCTGAGTGACACTGAGTGTGACAGACAAAGACTTAGCAAAATACTAAGAACTAAAATTTTATTTCCTGTACAAAGGGCAGATTCTCCCCTTGTTCTTTGTACGTGGGAGTCCCATGGAGAGCAGTGGGTGTTCTGCTGTGAATGGAGCAGGGCACAGAGTCCTAAACGGATGCCCTGGCCCACTGGCCATAACGGACAGTGCAATATGGCCCTCTCCGCCAAATGAGCTGGACACCCCAGGGTTACTGCTTTAGCTAAAGGGCTTGGGGGATTTGGCCTTAAAGGGCCCACGTTCATTCCCTGCTGGAGACCTGGGCTCTGTCTGTGGCCACTGTCAGCATGTAGGACCTGCCCACTCTTTGGTCTGTGTCTCCTCCCTTTCCACATAATCCCAGTGCTGGTGCCCCTTGTTACTGCAGTAAACCAGCGTAGGGGGCGGCTCTGCCCCCCACAGAACCAGAGCGTCCCTGAGAAAGCTCCTGAACAATGTCTCCGTTCCTTGCTCTAGTGTCTCCCCACTTCCCATCTCTCTGGGGAGCACAGGGTTGAGGTGACNCTTTGGGGGTTGCTGGGCTCAGGGTCAGGGGATCAGGCCTATTTCTCACCCCTCCTCTTTTCCCCAGCAGGGAGGACGGGATGTTTCGGAAGCCGGAGCCGGGGTTCTTGGAGCTGGAGAAGAGACTCAGCGATTTCTCTCTGAAAAGTGCCATGCTGCAGGAGGTGCTGCTGGGATTCAAAGGTGAATTGGAGTCTGGGGGTGGCGTCTCCTCTGGTTAGAGCGACCCTCGCCCTGGGGAGGAGTCGGGGACTCTAGTGATGTCACTGATCCTCAGCTCCATCTCACAGCCCAGCTCAGCGAGTCGCCCTTCCCCATGGGAGTAGCCCTGTGGAGCTGGCTCTGTCTGCAGCGGCTGCATTATCGGCCTCTGATCTCTGTCACCATCTTGTAGTTAACAGCAGTTACGTTAATAAGCAATGGGGATTTCTCCATGAATGCGAGGGCCTGAATCCTCACCTCTCCCATCTNTTTTCCCCAGCAGGGAAGACGGGATGTTTCGGAAGCCGGAGCCGGGGTTCATGGAGCTGGAGAAGAGACTCAGCGATTTCTCTCTGAAAAGTGCCATGCTGCAGGAGGTGCTGCTGGGATTCAAAGGTGAATTGGAGTCTGGGGGTGGCGTCTCCTCTGGTTAGAGGGACCCTCGCCCTGGGGAGGAGTCGGGGACTCTAGTGATGTCACTGATCCTCGGCTCCATCTCACAGCCCAGCTCAGCGAGTCGCCCTTCCCCATGGGAGTAGCTCTGTGAAGCTGGCTCTGTCTGCAGCTGCTGAGTTATTGGCCTCTGATCTCTGTCACCATCTTGTAGTTAACAGCAGTTACATTAATAAGCAATGGGGATTTCTCCATGAATGCGAGGGCCTGAATCCTCACCTCTCCCATCTTCTCCTTCCCCTAGAGACGCTGCGACGGGGGCTGGGGAGCGACACAGGTACGTGTCTGTCTCTGACTGGCCGTGGGGAGATTTCAGACCAATAACCATGTTAACGACAGGGGATCGCAGCCTCCAGCACCTGGAAGCTGTGTAACAATGGGAAGCGATGTTACTTTGTTCTTCCGCCACTGTATTTTCAACTGACTTGTCTCTTAAATATTTTAGCTCATCAATATCATAAAAACATTTAAAGTGTTTTGCAGTTTTTTTTAGTACTCAATTTTTTTTGCTTTTACTTTAATTATTGCATTTTTTACTGGCTACATTAATTTTAGGAATTTTATTTTGCAGTTTTAATTGCAATAATATTAATCGTGTTTTTAATTAAGTTTTTAAAGCTTTTTTTAAAGACCACTAAGACCTTGACAACTTTTCCCATTTTTGAGTGGCTGCTTGATACTTTTTTAAAAAAATACAAAGGCTGAGCTTTTTAAAAACATATTTATTTGAAAGTTTGTTAGTATAGTTAGAGTTTTTTGGCTTTTTAAAAAAAAAAAATAGACTTTTTTTGTTGTGACTTTTTAAATTGGTAATGTAGTCACATTTTTAACTAATAATTATTTTAGTGCACTATTTACCTCTTGTGACACAGGTTGTAGCTGATTTTTACAGGTATTAGCATTTTGTTAAAACAGCAATTCAATATTTCTTTCTTGCATAACCTGCACTATAAGAATGCAACGTTTGGTTGGTTCTTTTAATTAACTTTTTGCTCTAAACTTTTTTTTTATGCTTACATTATGCCTTAAATTAATTTATATTTCTTGGAATGATTTTATTCATTTAAGATAGAATCTTAATTTTTTTTCCCCCAATACATTCCTAGCCATCCTGATGATCATTAATTTCTGGGAAACATCCTCAGCAGAATTATTTGAAGGTGTTGCACCGGAGAGTAAAGGCACAGAGGCAGTGGCTTGTGGGAAACAGGGTAAGTTTCATTACTAATCCTGCTCTTAAAAAGAGGGATCTTTTTAGAAAAATAGTTTAACTTACAAGCACTGAGAGAGTTTAAGAAAGTCACTAATCACGGGAGCAATGGGTCTCTTTGGAACATATTTTAACTGACAAGCCCTTACAGCCTTTCTGAGAAACAGGATAGAACTATGGTCAAAATTAAGTGCAAATTAATGAACATGCATCATGAGGAGAAAGAGGAGGGGATACAAGTTAAAATATAATGAAAACAAAGCCTCTCCGAAAGGAAATATATCAGTTTAGTAGCAGTGTTGCCATGTCAGGGGTGAGGTGGGGGATGATTTTCTCTCCCCCCCCCCCCGCCCCCAATCTCTTTTTAAAAGTCCCAAAAGGAATACAAGTGGGTGGCATTGTTTATTTTTTATTATTTTGTTTACTAATTAAATCCCTGTCACTAAGGCCAAATTTGGCATAGGTAACTTTGTTCCCACGTTTTCTTGTTCACCAAGCATAGATCTTAGTACTGGCCCTGAACTACATCATTAGCCCCCTTGTGTTTGGACTAATTTAACTTTCTGCAGTTGGTCTTCTTGCACCTGTGCATGGCCTTCATGGCTGAAAATAATGTAACCTACTTTTCATCAACTTGTTGCTATCGGGTATTGTAAGATCGTATGAACTTTCGTCTTCTTTTGACAGTGAAGTAAGGCAGCGAGTTCAAAACGTGGGTGTGATTGGAATGAACAGTTCCCAGGGTTGGTCCATCTGTGCCCTTGCACTGGGCTCATTCAGGCTTTGTCCGGATACAATGTAGCACTCGCTTCCCCTGCGTAGTCAATGACGATACACAAGAATGATCCAGGCTGGTGTTTCTCAGCTGGTGGTTTGCGACCCCCGGGGGCTCAGGAAAGGCAGTCAGGAGGCTGTGAGATGTTGAGTGTTTCATTATGATCTAAAGCAAAGAAAATCTCACTCCCCCACTCCTGCACTCCCCTGTTCATTGTGGTCAAGTGTTCTCTGTCAGCCTCTTGAAATATACAAGTTATATATAGACTCAGCACGGATACATGTTTTATTCTTACTTTTTTAGTAAATGTACAGGGGTCAGAAAAAAATTGACTTCCAATAAGAGGTACTTGCTTACTTATCTCAGCTGTGAAATTAGGCAGTTTGCAGCTGTGCACAGTAACCCTTTCATTGCCTGTATCACAGCCAGCGAGACTGAAACCCCTGCGGTGGTTAGTAGAGATGGGGACGAGGCAGAAAGTTTGGATCCAAACCGGCATTCAGTGCTGTCAGCGGTCGCAGGAGAGCAAAGGAACCCAAGGATTGTTGGTCACTTCTAGAGTCATAAAGTCTAAGGCCAGAAGGGACCACTGGATCATCTGGTCTGATCTCCTGTCTAGCACTGGCTGCCAACACCACCCAGCACCCGCCCACTAAACCCAACAGCTGGAGTGAAACCAAAATCTTGCAGCCCCCAGGAGACTAGACTCTTACATGCCCTAGGCAGAGAATAGGAGGGACCGAGGTGCACCAGTGCCCCAGACCCCTGCAGTGGCAGGGAAATGGTTAAGTGAGATATTTCCGGGTAATCCTAGTGAGTGCCCTGCACCCCACACTGCAGAGGAAGATGAAAATCCCCCAGGTTACTGACAGCCTGACTCACGGGGGGAATATTCCTTCCCCATCCCACCTATAGTGATCAGTTAGATCCTGAGCATGGGAGCAAGAACCAGCCAGCCAAGCCCTGAGAGAGAGAGTGATTGATGTTACCTCACAGCCCTAGTCCACCCCGCCCAATATCCTGTCTTATTCTCCGGACATTCCTGAAGCTTCAGAGGAAGGAGATTAAAAAACCCTCTCAAAATACATTGGAGGGAAAAAATCCCTTCCTGACCCCTGCGAGTTGTGGCCCTGAAGCATGAGTCTGAGGAACATAATACATAAAATGGAAGTGAGCCCCACTTAATGTTCCACTATTTGTCTCCATTGACAATGGCTTCCATCTTAATATCACCAGCAAACTTCATTTCATTTACTGCACCAGCACTGGGCAGACTTTGTCCTGTCCCTGCCTCCGCCTGGCCCCCACGCTTGGGGGAGTTGCCCCCAGGGTTTTAAAACTAGCACAGCAGGTTTAGTGCTGGTGGGAGGGGTTGGGTCTGGGCTGTGATAAAGCGATGGAATGTTTTCCCAGCATGCGAGTCAGAAACATCTTGTGCAGGGAAAGGGCCGGGGCAAATCATGATGTGACAGGAACTAACTTCTGAAATCTTCCCTGTCACCCTTCTCACCCTGACAGGCGGCAGAGTAACGCCCACCTTTGGCTCCAGATTGTCCCAGCCTCCCACGGGACAGGGAAGGGAACTGGCTGTAGTGGGGCCAGTCCAGGTAGGGATTATTACGGGGTTCCTAGTGGGTTCCTGCTGGAGGGAGAGGGGCAGGAAATACTGAGGGCCTGGGATCTTCAGGGGAGCTCAGTCTGGAGGTGGGAGGGGGGCAGGAAATACCCAGGGTGGAGAAAGGGAGGGGAACAGGGTGTGGCAAACTTGCTGGGAATTGTTTAACCCGAGGCCTGGATTCCAGGAACAGACCGATGGGGTTTTGGGAAGGAAATTACCCTATTTGTGGAATGGGGCTGGTGAGGGAACTCTGGACAGAGCTGGGAAAACGTATCAGATTCCCAGTGCAGGAACATAAACCTACTTGCCAGAGGCTGCTACAAGATTTGAAGGAGCGGGGTGGGAGGTTACCCACCAGTGTGTCCTAGAGTAGATAACCCCTCCCCTTCCTTCCAGCTGCTGGCAATGGGAAGCCTGTTGGGATTCCTACTGGGGAGCCAAACCTGGAGCCTGTTGGGGGCCCCATCCCCCATATCAGCCTCTGGCTTGTAGGTGTGTGATGAATGAGAAGACCCTTCCCCCTCTGTCTGCTAGGAGGGGCGAGGGGATCTCTGTCTCCCCTCCTGTTTTGCCTCCTGGCTGCTCTGAGAAGGGTGGGGCTGGGACTCTGCTGACAGTGACCCTGTCAGAACTTCCATTTGATTGGCTCGTCTCCCCCATGAATAGTGGGGCTGTGAGTGGGGCAGCAGGTACTGAGTGTTGGACTCTTGCTCTTTCAGGGGCCGGTGACCTTCGAGGAGGTGGCTGTGTATTTCACCAGGGAAGAGTGGGCTCTGCTGGACCCCCGTCAAAGAGCCCTCTGCAGAGACGTCATGCAGGAGAACTATGAGAATGTGACCTCGCTGGGTAAGGATTCCTGTCCCCTCGGTTCTTAGAAGGGGAAATGCAGAGTTAAGATTCACGCCACCCCCACAATGCCACCTCTGCTCTGCCCTGTCTCAGCAACAGCCCATCGAGTGCATTGAAATGGGGCAGACTAGGTCCCTCAGCGTTCACACGCACCTCCCTTCATATCACAGTCACAGCTCTGCCAAGCTGCTCCAACTACTCCCTCCACCATCCGGTTACAGCTACAGCTGACCCAGTGCACACAGCTGGAGGGGATGTCGATAAATGCTGGTATTCCCGTCTGTGAACACAACACAAACAATGGCACGTTCTCAGTCCTTCATAGCTATTGGAGAATCATAGATTTTATGGCCAGAAAGGGCTATTAGGTCATCTAGTCTGACCTCCTGTATAACACAGGTCATAGAATTTCATCCAGTTACTGCTGTACTGAGCTGAGTACCTTGTGTTGGACTCAATCCTCCCCCAGAAAGGCATCCACTCTGACTTGAAGACTTCAAGAAATGGAGAAACCTCCACTTCCTTTGTTAGTTTGTTAACCTTTGCACCAGCCTTACTGAGCCATTCCCAGTGGCTAGTGCCAGCTGCAGGGCTGGGGCAGAGTTAAGGTTGCATTTTCGGGGTGGTGTGTATATTAACTCTTCCTTTTCTGGTTTTCAGAGGTTTAAGTTTAGCCTCCACCTACCTAGTGGAAGGGCATGCAGCAGAACTGGGCAGCCTGTACTCGGCATTTACGTAGTTTATGGGCATTTGATTCTTATTTTTTTAATAGACTTTTTCAGCACTCTGTGTCTGCATAAGAGTTTTTGCCGGCATAATTATGTCAAATAAGGATGTGGTTTTTCACATCCCTAACAAACAGAGCTATGCTGACAAATCTTTGCAGCTGAGAAGAGGCCAGAGTCTGCAAGTGGATTTTAAAACACTTTAAAATATTGCTCTCAGCCCTGAAATTTTGGAATCGGGGGGAAACGTCTAAGAGGAACTCCTGCAGAATGCAAGCAAAACACACAATACACATAGTCTGAAAGTTAACAGTGGTACGGCTCCGACTCAGACGAATGAGTGTAGCTCACAGGCAGTGGCCACAGCATGTCCTCTTGACCCAACCAACCAATGACTGTGAGAGCAGTGTGAGGTTCCTATTGAGGAGTTCTTGGGGGGAGGGTGTGCAGGGGGAAGGAGAGCAGGGAGCATGGGAGGGGAGAAGATGATGGGGGAGCTAGTGCTTGTGGGGTGCCACAAGGTAGGGAAGGCTGATTGTAGTGGGAGGAAAGGGATAGGTATGTGGAAGACTGGAGGCGATCAGGGAGGCATGGGTACCATGGAAGGAAGAGGAGGTGAGGAATCCGAGACAGAATCTCCTGGGAACAGGGAGTGTGGTGGGTTGGGGAAGTGGGAGACTGGGAATGGAGAAAAGGAGGTGGAGGTCCCAGCAGTGGTGCTGTTGGATGGGGAGGATTGGGTAGGAGATCTGGGACACTTGGAAGTGGAAAAGACTGAGGATAGTGTGACGGGGATGGGGAGTGGTTGCTCCAAGGAGCAGGAAGGATCTGGTGGAAGTGGGAAGGGAAGTTTTCAGGGAGGCAGATATTTGGGGCCCTCCACTGAGAATATCCTTGTCATAGTCTCTAATGAGTTCTCCCTAAGCAAAGCTCAGAACCAGTACTCCATCCTTATTCTTCTTGACCCGTCAGCCGCCTTTATTACCACTGACCATGGTCGTCTTCTTGACATCTTGTCTTCTTCCTGGCTCTCCTCCTACCTCTGTAACTACTTCTTCAGCATGTCCTTAGGAAGATCGTCCTCACCCCCACTCCGGTTTTCTGTGGGGGTTCTACAGGGCTCAGTCCTTAGTCACTTCCTCTTCCTCTGCACTTTATCTCTGGGAAATCTCACCCCCAAACACAAATTCAGCTACTGTCCGTATGCTGATGAATCACAGCTCTACTGCTCCACTCCAGACCTGTCTCCTTCTGTCCAAACTGAAATCTCAGCCTCCCTCTGATGACTCCTCGTGGATGGCTAGCCATCAACTCAAGCTCAACAGCTCAAATGTTGATAACAGAGCTCGTAATCCCCCAAACCAGCCCCCCACCTCCTTTCTTGCTGTTCACTCCAGAATTAGCTGATGGAATCTCAGAGCCTCTGGCAATATTTGCAAACTCAGATGACAGGAGAGGTCCCAGAAGATTGGAGAAGGGTTAACATCGTGCCCATCTTTACAAAGGGGAAAAAGGAGGAGCTGGAGACTAGTCAGCCTGACCTCAATACGGGGAAAGCTACTAGAGCAATGTATAAAACATTCAATTTGCAAATACCTGGAGGATGAAGGGGTAATCGAGAGCAGCCAGCATGGATTTACTAAGAACATAGCATGACAAACCAGCTTGATATCCTTCTTTGATAGGGTAACAGGTTTGGTGGATAAAATAGACCTGGACTTCAAAAAGGCTTTTGACACAGTCCCATGAGTAAGCTGGAGAAATGCGGGTTCAACGGAACTCCCATTAAGTGGATATATAATTGGTTACACAACCGCAAGCAAAGAGGATTAACGGAATGATGTCAGATTGGAGGGATTTCTCAAATGGGGTTTCACAGGGATCTGTTTTGGGTCCGGTGTTATTTAACATGTTCATTAATGACCTGGATGTAAGAATAGAGAGCATACTCATCAAATTTGCAGATGACACAAAGCTGGGGGGGTTGTCAACACTTTGGAGGATAGAGCAAAACTTCAAAGGGATCGTGATAAATTGGCAAACTGGGCTATAGACAACAATGAAATTCAACAAAGAGAAGTGTAAGGTGCTACACTTCGGGAAGAAAAGCCCAATGCACAAATACTGACTGGGGGATAACTGGCACGGCAGCAGCACCTCTGAGAAGGATCTGGGAGTTGTGGTGGATCACAACCTCAACATGAAGTCAACAGTGTGATGCTAATGTAAAAAGAAGCAAATGCATTAACAGAAGCATAGCATGAAAATCACAGGTGGTGACAGTAATGCTCTACTCAGCACTGGTTAGGCCTCAGGGGGACTCCTGGGTCCAGTTTTGGTCACCAGTGACTAGACAGGATGTAGAGAAACTGGAAAGAATCCAGAGGCAAGTGACAAAGATGATCAAAGGGATGGAACACAAGCCAGTGAGCAAAGGCTGATGGAACTGGGGGTGTTGTTTAGTTTGGAAAAAAGAGTTAATTGGGGAGGATGTCATAGCCGTCTTCAAATACTCGGAAGGCTGTGTAAGCGTGCGTGGCCGTCCCTCCTGGTCTATCTCTGAGGGAGGCCACGCCTCCTCGCTGTCGTGCTCCTAGCACTGCAGTCAATGAAGGGGAATTAGCAGTCTTCAAAGCTCAGGCCACTTAATCCAGGCTGAGCAATAGTGAGTCTATGGTGCCCAGCCCTCCAGCAGCACTGGGCACCGACAGTCAGCGCTCTGGCCTGCAATCAGGGCAGAGCTGCAAAGTCTCCAAGCCCAGGCCCTCAGTCAGGGCGGGACAGCAAACAATTAGGGGCTTTGCCCAGGGCGAGCACCAAACAGTCTAGCGTCCTAGCTCGGCGGACAGTAGACTAACACAGGCCTCCTGGCCGAAGGTTGGGTGGTTACCGCCCCATGGGCAGGGTGGCAGGAGGTAGGGGGACCCAGGCCCACCTGACTCCACCGGCTCCCAGCCCAGGGCCCTAACAGTGGCAGTGTAGTCCGCCACTGGATCAGTGGGGATCCGCCCACAACACACTGACTTAGTGTCAGGCCAACACTCAGCCAGACGATGGTCTAGTTTCCCTGAGCTACTTCCTACAATCCCCAGGGTTTGGTACCTCTGGCCTCCGTTTCCCCGGGGTCGGTGGTCTGTGGCAGCCCCATCAGCTCGTTGGCACCTCGACTGGCTGGCGACCCTGGGAGCTCTGGCCAGTCCTCTGGCGGCAGCCCCAGCAGTTCCTTGGTGTCCCGCTCCAGCAGCGGGTGATAACTGTCTGTCTCCCACAGCAACTCCAGCCCAACTGAGCTGCAAGTCCCTCCTTTTGTAGTTCCGCTTCCTGTCCTGCCCCTCAGCTTCCGGAGGGGTGGAGGTGGCTTTCCTGGCTCTGTAGCCCAACGGGCGGGTTGTGGTCCCTGCTGGTCTTCCTCACTACAGGCTGCCGTACAAAGGATGGAGAACAGTTCTTCTCTCTTGCCACAGAGGACAGGACAAGAGGCAGTGGGTTCAAACTACAGCACAGCAGATTTAGATTAAATCTCAGGAAAAAACTTCCTAACTGGAAGACCAGTAGGACAATGGAACAGACGCCTAGGGAGGTGGTGGAAGGTTATTCACTGGAGGTTTTCAAAAGGAGGCTGGAGCCATCTGTCTTGGGTGGTTTAGTCACAGAAAATCGTGCACCTTGGCAGGGGGTTAGACTAGATAACCTTTGTGGTCCCTTTTAACTCTATGGTTCTAAGGGGAACCAGGGTTTGCCCTTGGAACAAGCTAAAGCTAGTGTGTCGCCCATTAAGGGTGTGTCTGCACTGCGTCTGGAAGCTGCCTCCCAGCCAGAGTCCATGCTGGCTCACTACAAATAACGGTGTCGACGTTGTCGGTTGGGCTGTAGCTTGGGTTCTAAAGCCAGGGGTTGAGGGGGGAGGGTGGGCTGGACGGTCTGAGCTCCATCAAAGCAATGTCTCCACAGCCATTTTTAATGCACTAGCATGAGACCCAGCCTGGAAGGCGGCCGACTCCCTGATGCACCTTAGACATACCCTAAAGTGGGCAGTCCCAAGGGAGACTGTACGAAGGCTGGGTCATCTAACTCCCTGTAAATCCATGACCCAGCCCCCTCCCTTGGCACCCTGTCACCGGGCCTTAGTGGGTCACAACTGAGGATGCCAAATTCAGGATGAACTGCTGAGAAATAGGGCAAACACAGCCCAAAACTAGTGGTTATTCTTTTATAAGATAGACCAAACCAGCCACAAAAGTAAACTCCTGTTTCACCACACTGGCTAACAAGAAAACATAAAGGCAGTTTTCTCAGGCATTCCCATTCTTATAACACCACCAAAAACACTGGATTCAGAGATGAGTGGTTCTTTACAACCAGTGTCATTAAATAATAGGTTCTTCTGATCCCAAAGGGCCAGCCACTCCCAGGTCAATATACAACTTAGATCTTACCCCAAAATCACACTGGTGCCAATCCGTTAGTATCTAAAATCTAAAGGTTTATTCATAAAAAGAAAGAAAGGTTAAGAGTTAAAATTGGCTAAGGGACTCAATTACATACAATAATGGCAAAGTTCTTGGTTCAGGCTTGTAGCAGTGATGGAATAAACTGCTGGCTTAAGTCAAGTCTCTGGAGTACATCTACAGCTTGGGTGGGTCATTCAGTCCTTTGTTCAGAGCTTCAGTCTGTAGCAAAGTTCCTCCAGAGGTAAGAAGCAGGATTGAAGACAAAATGGATGTGTTTCCAGGGCCTTTTATAGCTTTTGCCATGTGGAGGGCATCCCATTGTTCTTACTGTGGAAAATTACAGCAACAAGATGGAGTTTGGAGTCACATGGGCAAGTCACATATTCATGCCCAATTTCCCTCAGTTATTGCAGGAAGCCATTACCTAGATTCCAGACAACACATTTACATGACAGTCCACTCAGTGTAGATGGGCTTCTCCCATGGTCCATTGTCAACCAAGTGTTTCTTGATGAACCACATAATTTGAACAGTCCCTCCAAGATGTGCTAGCTAGCTACCTTGTGGGCGTTACCCTGTTATGCTTATAAGAAGCACACGGGATCTTTTTCAGGGGAAAAGGCAATACTCTGCGTTTATTGAAGATACAACAATTAGCATATGCATTCAATCACACACCACACACACACACTGTTCTGCCAGTCGATGTTATAGTTACCAGTCCAGAGTCCAGATCAATCTAGTGGCCAGCTAGGTTGATCATGGGTAGGAGGAGCCGGGTTCCGTTGGTCACGACACGATGCTCTGGGGAAGTCTTGGCAGGATGAACCCAAAGTTTCATGGCAAGGCACCCTGTTTATATAGGGATTTTCCTTCATTGGGACCAATGAGTTTTGCACCATCATGCTGTAATCAATTATTGTTTGACGAGTGCTTGTTTTCTTAAATTGTCCTTCTCATCCTTTATCTTGTTCTTTCATCAAGTTCCTCAGGGAGTTATCCCATGTTGGTTTTGATCACAGCTATCTTGTCCCCATTGATAGGTGCCTGTCTCATTTTTAGAGTCGTCAATCTGCCCTCCTCTGACATTTAAATAGGGGCGTGTTGCAGCCTCCTGGTTCCCTTGTGTCTGTCTCCAGTTCCTCCCTTGTACATCTGGCTCAGTGATGGCCTTCACACACTTATCTCTTAACACATACATTCCTCATTCACACACAAAACAGAATTAATTTACACGCAACATTTTGAACAGGAACACCAATTGCAATGCAAAAGAAAACAATCATGGCTTTCTTTTATTTATTTTAAGATGCTAAATCTACAACAAATTAGTGTCCCTCAAAGGTCTGTTACTGCCTTGAAATCAGTCCAGACACAGATTCTGGCTGATGTATCTCTACCCATTGGCCCATTAGGCCATTCCTTTCTGTTATTCAAGAAGGGTGGCTGGCAGGATATGATCAGACTGTACACCAATACATTTAATACATGCTACATTCTTATTTTTTATCCTTCATTCTAAATTATATAAAATACAAACATAAAATCCTACTACTACATTTGGGGGAGTTCAGTTCCTGGTTTTTATTTGACCTCTCTCCAGCACTTGTTTTGGTTTGGCTTTCCCCTTTCCATCTCTGTTTGAGGTTTCTGTCTCAATCACAGCAGGTGATACAATGGTATGTGACAAAGAGGAGCAGAATTCTCAGCAGGAAAATGTTGAGCAAGTGGATAAACACAGAGAATTATCACAAAGATCGAAAAGGAATGTGTCCAGGAGTCATGAACAGGGAAAATCCTGTGAGATTCAGCACCAACCAGAAAGAGAACAGGGAAACCAGCCAGGGGACAAAGTGGGTAAATTTATTTCCTGTCAGGGAACTCAGAAGGACATCAAGGAAACCACAACCCAGCAGGAAATCCTCATGGGAAAGAGAAAAAATACATGCACTGAGTGTGGGAAAAACTTACATGACTACTCAGCCCTTATAAAGCATCAGAGAATCCACACAGGTCAGAAACCCGGTGAATACAGTGAGTGTGGGAAAAACTTCACTCGCAGATCAGGCCTTTTTCTCCATCAGAGAATCCACACACGGGTGAAGCCCTATGAATGCACTGAGTGTGGAAAATGGTTTACTAAGAGCTCAGCCTTTTCTGAACATCAGAGAATCCACACAGGGGAGAGGCCCTATGAATGCAGTGAGTGTGGGCAAAACTTCACTCACAGAACAGGCCTTTTTCTCCATCAGAGCATCCACACAGGGGAGCGGCCCTATGAATGCTGTGAGTGTGGGAAAACCTTCAATCGCAGTTCACACCTTTTTAGGCATCAGAGAATCCACACAGGGGAGAGGCCCTATGAATGCAGTGAGTGTGGGAAAAACTTCACTCGCAGATCAGGCCTTTCTGAACATCAGCGAATCCACACAGGGGAGAGGCCCTATGAATGCTGTGAGTGTGGAAAATGCTTCACTAACAACTCAGCCCTTTCTAAACATCAGAGAATCCACACAGGAGAGAGGCCCTATAAAAGCAGTGAGTGTGGGAATACCCTCTCTTGGTACTCAACCGACTTTAGCCATCAGAGAATCTGCAAGGGAGATCAACACCATAAAAACCTCTAGGGCTATCAATACTTTTTTTTCTTTAATACTTTTCCCGATTCCCACATCATAACTTTTAAAGCTGCTTGAACTGTTTGCAGCACCGTTATCCCTCAGCTTGTTCATCTGAGTGGCCTATTTTTGCCTTTTGCAGTTTGCCCTGTTTTGAGGTGGACCCATTTGTACTTTCTATTGTCCCATGAGTAATTTGAGTGTGCCCTTCCTATCAGGAACCATGGAGTATCACATTTATGCCATTCCTCCTATTGCAAAGTCATTGTTAGAGTCACCAATGATACAGATTGTATCATTGCCAGTTGTTCCCGCATTGCTCTGGGTTGTGCTGAAGAGCAGTTATATTGGGAACTTTTCAAATTATATGTAAATGAAGAGACACAGGGGCCGGAAAAAAAGTGTCATTTCAGCCTCTGTGACACTGGAAGGAGATGGGGTGACTCATAAATTCCCTCCTTCCCCATTACTCCAGAACTGTTACCTTTTGTCTGAGCCATGCAGAGTTTATCTTCATCACATGCTGTCCCTCCACTTCTCAAAGTGTCATGTGATGAAGCGTTCTCCGTTGTCTGTGCTCGGAGATGATGCTTTGACTTATTTAATCCTATATCAGAGTCGCTATGACTGGAGATGAAAGTGTCAAAGACCTGGGAGGGGGATTCAAATGGATCCCAAACACAGTGTGATCATTTGGAATTTAAATCCCAGGTTCCATCTATTGGCAAAGCCACTTCTGGCAACTTGGTTGTTTTTTTCCCCCATTATGGAGATGCTAATATACTGAAAATGTTGTAAATAACATAACTGATTATTGAGACAGTGCTGAGTGAAGCAGGTTTGAATGGATCAGAGGAGAATGTGATGGGAGAATCTCTTGTCCTGATTCTGAGTCATCAGATGTATCCTGCACTGGAATTTCTATTGTCATGTAATCTGTCTCTCTGTGATGTGGGTTTCTATCTTTCCTGAAGGCTGTTTGGTCACCCACTTGGATATTAATTCAGTTTGATAAGATGTAGCTCAGATTTATTGGAGAATTTAAGACAAATGACCATTTGCTAAACTCATAATTTCTCACTTCAGCTTTGCTTTTTCCCCATCCCTCCATGATAACATGGAGAAAGTTCAAGTGCAGTTCTGTCAACAGGAAAGAACTCTCTAATTTACTGGACATGCTAACAAAGAAACAGCAGAAATGGTGAACAACAGCAGAACCCCAACTAACTGAAGGAAGTGCATATGGTCACCCTGTAGTTCAATTGTTTAAGTCAATATTGTCTCTGATGATCTGGGAAGAGAATTCCATGGTAAGTGGTTTTGAACGAGGCAAAATGCTCATGTATTTGGTTCCCAAATGATGTGTAGCCCAGGCCCTACAAAAGATCTCTCCTAGCTAATCCTATGTTATGGGGAATGCTGCCCTTCATGACGCAGATGTTGAGGAAATAGAAGTGGGGGGTTTGTTGAATTTATCCTTTGTAGTTGCTAATAATGTGTATAAAATGAAATCAGTGTTGGAAATCTAATAGCTGCAGAAAAATAGCTATTTTTGAATAGAAACTCCAGCTCTTGTAACAAACAGAGATTCTGATCCAGCCCTCTATCCAGTTCCTTGCCTGGAACTGTGCCACCAAATTAAAGAAAAACTGGGTATGTTTTTGGAAGCCATTCCACACTAACACTGCTGAGATTTGGAGTGGCTTTATAAAGATTCTACTTCAGAGAAGTGTAAATTTACCCTAACCAAGGCCAAGGATTTGGAAAGAACTGGGGTTGAAAGAGTCCACACCCAGTTCTTGGTTTCCACCCCAGTAAAGGAAGCTCTGGTGACCAATGACCCAAGGAAAATTGTTTGTACAACTCCACTTCCTAGTGAAGGGGAGTAGGCTCCGGTTGGGAGTGAGGAGCAGTGTGCATAGGAGGGGCTGTGGGTTGGGACTAAGGGGCACTGGGAATAGGAGGGGGCTGTGGGTTGGGACAGAGGAGAAGGGTGAAGAGGAGGAGGCTCTGGTTGGGAGTGAGGAAAAGTGTGCATAGGAGGGCCTGTGGGTTGGGACTAAGGGGCACTGGGAATAGAGGGGACATGGGTTCGTGCTGAAGAGCATCCTCATTTGGGGATCCAGCAGGACAGGGGAAGGCAGCAGGTGATTCTAATTCCTTAGGGATATTCTGTGTGTGTGTGTGTGTGTGCAGGGGAGGAACAAGCTATATGCCCAGAGGCCTTTATTCCTCCAGCCTGTAAGGACATAGGGGATGTCAGGAAATTGCCCCTTCAATCCCCCACACACAAAGGCCCTTCTTAGGAAAGGCAAAATCCTGAAGAGAAGAAGTAAAGTCAAAGAGGACTCCAGAGAAACAGATTTTTAATATCTTGGTGAGTAATTTATCACCTGACCAGGGACTTGAACCCTGGACCCTCAGATTAAAAGTCTGATGCTCTACCAACTGAGCTAGCCAGGCTCACAAAGGAAGAAATTTGGTTGGTGCAGAGGAGAAACTAGTCAAGAAAACGAAACAATAGGGGAAACCAGCTGCTCTCTCTCTCTCTTCCCAGCCCTAGCCTGGCTTGGTATTAGTGCTGGTTAAGAAGAGGGGAAAGTATCTGCATCTACCAGCCTTTCATAGCTGTACAATACAGAGGTACCCATCTGCAAGTGCCGAATAGTTGGATTGGCAAATGCAACCTGTAGACGTCCAGGGCACACTGGGATATAAAGTCAAGTGTACATCATCATAACTATTTCAAAGGGATAATGACAGGAAGGTTCACAATTGACTAAGTAGTTACATACAAATATCATTGGCTATTCATGCTCATTAGCGTCACTGTGGACTGAGCTTTTTTCCTCTTTGTCTCCCTTTGAGAACATCAGAAGTACCTTGAGCAGGTGTGTGGCTCCTTCAGACTCCTGCCTAGATTTCAGGATGCTGGGAAGGTGTTTGGAGACTGTGTGAAAATCAAAGCTCTCTCCAGTGGCTAATAGTAAAATGTGGGCATGTTCCCCCTGTGCACCACACACTAAAGCTGATGTTGGCGCAGATGCACCAACGTAGCTGCGTGGCTTTAGCACTGCTATTACAGGTGCTCTCAGCCAATGGGAGAGATCTCTCCTGTCGGACTTTATTCGTCCAGCCCCTGCAAGCGGCGGTGGCTATGTTGGCAGGAGAAGCTCTCCTGCTGATGTAGCGCTATCTACACAGGGGGTTAGGGCTGTGTACCTACGTTGCTCAGCGGTGTGGATTTTTCACACCCCTGAGCAATATAGTTATAAATAAATAAAATAATAATTGGAGATATACCAATCTCCTAGAACTGGAAGGGACCTTGAAAGGTCATCGAGTCCAGCCCCCTGCCTTCACTAGCAGGACCAATTTTTGCCTCAGATCCCTAAGTGGCCCCCTCAAGGATTGAACTCACAACCCTGGGTTTAGCAGGCCAATGCTCAAACCACTGAGCTATCCCTCCCCCCGGAGTTATACTGAGCCATGTCTTTAGTGTAGACTAGGCAGTTTTCTCTTGTGTTTTATGCATTTACATCACTTCTCCTCTACCTCCTCCTACTTTGAAAGATTAAAAAGTGTGAGAAGAGAGGTATTTTTCCTCATGATGCAAACATTCCCGCATAGGAGACCCCTTCCACCAACACACATGGCAGAAAAAACAGAGATATATGAACTCACACAAGCGGTTGGGACAAACCACAACTTGAGCCAAGGTTCAGTTGTTGGCAATGGGGATTAAAAGAAAACTAACCTATATGACCAGAATTTGTGATCTTTGAATATGTTAGTGTTATCAGTGAAAATGAAATTCTTGGTTAAAGAATAAGAGACTCACTGTGTGATAATCTGAATTATTTTGGAAAACTGAAAGTTGTCTTCTTTTTTGTTTTGTTAGTCGTACAGGAAATGATGGCTAATCTTGAAAAGTTAATTTGATTTAATTTACCCCCTGTAGTGTAAGGAGTTCTGGTAGAAAACCTCACTCCAAAGGTTGGGGTGGGAGAATGTGTGTGAGCAAGAGTGTATAAGAGAATATTGACCCAGTGAAAACTACTCAAGGGACAAGTTGTATAACTTTTTACCCACTTAGACTGTAAGGGTCACTGACTTCCCCACTTCTCTACATTTGCAAAGGAAAGGCCTGACATCTGTCATAGGATGTGTCCAGCAGGTAGGAAAGCTGCAATCGACAACCATCAGTATGAAGGAAAAGGCTGAAGTCCATTGCCTTTCATATCAATAAGCCATCTAAAGGCTGGTCTATGCTGAAAAGCTGTGTTGACAGCCACATTTCTCAGGGGTGTGAAAAATCCACTCCTCTGAGAGAAGTAGTTAATGTGACCCGAGCCCCACTGTAGACAGTGTTTGGTTGTCAGAAGAATACTTCCAGTGTTTGAAGGGTAGGCATAGCCTTAGACAGATTGATCCCCTATGGGAAGCAAGTCATGACATCAATTCCAATGTTGACTCATCTCCCTGCATCTGCAAAGGCTACGAGTACGGAGGGCTGAGCCAGCTGTCCGATCGCCTGGTTCCTCAACTGTAGCTACAGCTCTTAGTATCCATCAATCCAAAGACTGAGAGAAATGGAGAGTTCCAACCGTTGTCATTTTAGTATCTTATTGTTCGTTTCTCTATTTTTTGTGCTGGCCTGTCTATTAGATCAGGGCGTGATTGTATAGCTCAGGGCATGTGTGACAAAAACTCATTGGGGCCAATTGGCAAAGGGGTCACTGTTGTTCACAAGCAACTCCTGTCTCAGACCTGACAAACCTGCCACACCTAATACACTGCTTTTATGATATTTATCCAGGAAGCATGGCAGTGAGATCTCTACTGAATGCTTCTAAATTATTGATACACCGCTACCTCAATATAACGCCACCTGATATAACACGAATTTGGATATAACACGGTAAAGCAGCGCTCCGGCGGGGGGGGGCTGCGCACTCCAGTGGATCAAAGCAAGTTCAATATAACATGGTTTCACCTATAACGCGGTAAGATTTTTTGGCTCCCGAGGACAGCGTTATATCGAGGTAGAGGTGTACTGCTAATCACTGTGAGAGGTGTGTATGAGTCATACTGAAGGAGTAATGTAAGTACATGGAAAATTATGCCCATATGGTATTGTCATGAAAGTGAGTCGCTCCAATCATTGGTCTTGGTGGGGACGGCCCCTTCCAGTGGGAGGGAATTGTCACCCCTCTNCCACCCAGGAGATCCCTAATGACCAGTGGTGCTTCATGAAAGGCAGGGCCCTGGCTCGTAGGGATTAGCAATCACTGCAATAGACTGAAATGTGAGGTGAGAACCAGGGCCATCCCTAGTCGTCTGGGTGCCCTACGCAGCCCTCCTGCAGGGGGGCTGTGTGGGGCCCCAGGCCTCTGCCCCCCAGGGTCTGGGAGGCAGGAGCTGTGGGTGGGGGCACTTTTGGGGGCCCTGCAGGCCCAGAGTGGCCTGGGAGATTAGCGGGTGGCCGGGCGCAGCCCGCTCCGCTTCCTTCGCCCCGGCCCCAGCCATGTCACTCGGGGAGGGGGCTTGGGGAAAGGGATCCCCACTCCCCCGCACTCACCTGCAGTGGCGGAAGCAGAGCAGCCCGGCCCCAGCCCGCTCTACTCCGCCAGCTCCCAGCCGTGTCACTCCATTTCCCGCCACCGGTGAGTGCGGGGGGGACCTTTCCCCAACCCCCCCCCCCCGAGTGACATGGCTGGGGCTGGGGCAAGGGAAACGGAGCGGGCTGGGGCCGCGTCACTCCACTTCCCACCGCCGGTGAGTGCGGGGGGGGGGGGAAACCTTTCCCCAACTTCCCCCCCCGAGCGACACGGCTGGGGCCAGGGCAAGGGAAACAGAGCAGGCTGGGACCACGTCCTCCGCTTCCCACCATCGGTAAGTGCGGGGGGGACCTTTCCCTGTACTCACTGGCAGCAGGAAGCAGAGCACTGTGGCTGGGAGCTGGCAGAGTACAGTGGGCTGGGGCCGGGTTGCTCCGCTTCCCACCACTGCCGGTGAGTGCGGGGTCACTGGGGGAAGAGGTGGAATGGGGGCGGAGCAGGGGGGAAGGGTAAGAGGCAGGGTGGAGGGAGGTGTCTGGGGCCCCACACCCCCCTAGGGACGGCCCTGCCCCTTGCAGTGGGCACAGCCCGTGGGGGGGCTGGCTGAGGGATGGGGCTGGTTGCCGGGGCTGGTGCTGTCACATATGCAGCATGCAGCTGCCTAGGGCACCATGAAATTTGGGGCAATTTGGTGCCCCAAATTTCATGGTGCCCTACGCAGCTGCGTATGCCTAAGGATGGCCCTGGTGAGAACGTACTTAAGTAGGAAAGGTAACTATTAAAAAGTGTCGGTTGCCTTTTGTGATTTTGTTTTGTTGGTAACGGTTGGTTTCCATCACTCACATTTGTTTCTGTTTAAATCTCTCTCCCTTGTTAAATACATTCCCGTTTGTTCAATAACTGTACACAAGTGCTGTGTGTGACACGGTAGCAGTGGTCTAAAGTAAAACTGGTAACCTGGGATATACCATTGCTTCGGGAAGGGAGGATCTTGGATTTCTCTGAGTATCTGGGGATCGGGGCTGGACCCCTGATGGGGACACACTGAAGGAACTCAGGGGTTAGGGAGCCTCTATTGAGGGATAGCTCAGTGGTTTGAGCATTGGCCTGCTAAACCCAGGGTTGTGAGTTCAATCCTTGAGGGGGCCACTTAGGGATCTGGGGCAAAATTGGTCCTGCTAGTGAAGGCAGGGGGCTGGACTCGATGACCCTTCGGGGTCCCTTCCAGCTCTATGAGATAGGTATATCTCCATATATTATAACTGTCAGGGCTGCTGTAGCTCAGGGGAGGGTGCTTGAGTGCCTGACAGGCTGGGTGAGTTTGGTCACTAACATCCAGCTGCCAAATGCAAAAGTCCCTCTTCCTAATGGCAGGTGGCAACCAGGAGACTCACAGCCCTCAGCATCCTGAGAAGGGCACAATGTGCATCTATTTTGATCCACCTGTTAAATCCACACAGGGAAAGCACCCGCTAGCATAGTTCCCTGAATCAAAATAGCCCTAAAACTCTGCCCTATGAAATCATGGAACATGTGCTTTTCCCTCTGTGAAAACACGTAAAGAATCCAAGTGCTGGAGGGTAGGGATTGCATCCAGAGTGACCTAGACAAATTGGAGGATTGGGCCAAAAGAAATCTGAGGAGGTTCAGACAAGGACAAGTTCAGAGTCCTGCACTTAGGATGGAAGACTCCCATGCACTAGTCCAGGCTGAGGAACAACTGGATAAGGGGCAGTTCTGCAGAAAAGGACCTGGGGATTACAGTGGAGAAGCTGGATATGAGTCAACTGTGTGCCCTTGTTACCAAGAAGGCCAATGGCATATTGGGCTGCATTAGTAGGAGCATTGCCAGCAGATCGAGGGAAGTGATTATTCCCCTCTATTTGGCACTGGTAAGGCCACATCTGTAGTACTGTGTCCAGTTTTGGGCCCCCCACTACAGAAAGGATGTGGACAAATTGGAGAGAGTTCAGCGGAGGGAAATTAAAATGATTGGGGGCTGCGGCACCTGATTTATGAGGAGAGGCTGAGGGAACTGGGGTTATTTAGTCTGCAGAAGAGAAGAGTGAGGGGGGATTTGATAGCAGCCTTCAACTACCTGAAGGGGGGTTCCAAAGATGATGGAGTTCAGCTGTTCTCAGTGGTGGCAGATGACAGAACAAGGAGCAATGGTCTCAAGTTGCAGTGGGGGAGGTCTAGGTTGGCTATTAGGAAAAACTGTTTCCCTAGGAGGGTGGTGAAGCACTGGAATGGGTTACCTAGGGAGGTGGTGGAATCTCCATCCCTGTTCCTTATCCTCCCGGAGTCTGGGGGCTGGAATCAGCACTTACCAGCCCCTCCGTATGTAGCAGGAACAAACACAAACCTTGTCTGTAAAACAAGCTGTTCCCTTCCTTCTCAGGGAAGATTTTTCTATGATTGAAGTTGAGCTTCAGTTCCCCTCCCCTAGGGGCGGGGTGGGTGTGGAGCCACCTCCCAATGAGATCGGTTTTCATCTTTCCCCTGTTCAGTCACTCTGGGATCCTAACTCTGCTCCCAGCTGTCAGGTGGCCTCCAGCCCATCAACTTCCTTACTAGCTCCATGATCATGTGTCAACACCTTTGCTAGCACCCATAGCATGCAGGAAAAATACCCCTACGAGGTGCATTGGTGGTAGAGTGGTGAGCATAGCTACCTTCTAAGCAATTGACCTGGGTTCGATTCCCAGCCAATGCAATTGTGATTTTCCTCATTTGTTGTTTTCTTGTCGGGAAGTGGTTTAATTTCAGTCAGATTGTGATATAATCACAGTATCAATAGAATGAGACAATAAATGTCTCAAAGCCCAGCAGGTCACACAGGATGGAGACACACAAGGGGCTGGAATGCGACATCTGCGAAAGACAGAACACTTGCAAACCTGCATCTCCCACCCCCTTGCCTTCCGTGTTATGATTCCCGCTGCGTGAGATGTTTGTGTGATGTTCCTGCATGATGGAGAAATAAAGTTTTGAGTCAGTTTTTGCTCCTGCAGATTCCTTTGCTGTTACAGTTATAATGACATGAACAAAAGGGAGGCAAAATAAAAATAAACCCCAAATTGCAATACAGGTAGGGAAAGAGAAGATCACGGTTAAGCCAAACACTTCAAAATAAAAAATAATACTAAAGAGGGATGGGGGTGGGAAATAGATCAGGTATGTGGAGATCCCCTTGCTATTTGAACTCACGTTGCTAGAATCAAAGTTCAGACTTGACACCCTAGAAAACCTGCTACTGCCCGTCTCTCTGCACACCTGTGATGAGCAAGATTGAGTTCGGACACCTGTTTTGCTTCCATCATATATTCTCTCTCTGTGTTCTCTGTCTCTTTCTTCTCCCCCCATTTCTTGTCTCCAATGTCTCTGCCCGTCTCCTCTTGCTCCCTCTCCCAGGAACTCACACTCTACAGCATTTAGGAAAAGCCAGAGCTTCCATGTTCTGCACATGATCCTGTGTCAGGACGTGTGACCCAGGTCAGAACCAGTCACCAGAACAATATGACCCTTTATGGGAGACTTCTCTGCCTACTCTGCAATTTACACCCACACCCACTGAAGGGGTGGGGTACAGCTCTGACTGAGAGGCCCCACAGGAGAAATTTCAGCCCAAAGACAAATTTGTGTGAAATGTTGAGAAGTGAAGAGCCCCCTTCCCCTCCCCCCCAATCCCCAGAACTCTAGTGTCACCCCCATGGTGCCAGCACAGGGAACCCAGTGAGATGGGGTTACAGAATACAAGGGGGAAGGGAGCAGGGGAGAGAGGTAACAGGGAGTCTCGCTTTTTCCTTCACTTTCTGTTCTTCTCTTCCAGGAACGGCAGTCACAGCAGGGAGGGGTTTGTCTCATTCTTAGCGATCCGTGTCTGTCACAGATCCTGTGACTTCCTGTGACCTCTCTGACTTCTGCAGTGGCCACTGTGGCTGACTCCAGGGTCGCACAAGCAGCTGGCCCCGGGGACCGCACGGCCAGTGGCCAATGTGCCTGGCCCTGGGGACCTGCTTGAGCAGCGGTTCTGAGGGCGGCCAGAGCAGCCGCAGCTGAGTGGCCCCCGGCAGTGGTCCCGGCATGGCCGGAGCAGTGGCTGCCCCCTGGGTCTCCCCCCTTGGCATCAGCTGGAGTGGCAGCAGGGCCCCGGGACTTCTCCCCTGGTAGCTGGTGCCACAGGCCCCCCCGTCTCCTGCCCCATAGCTGGTGTCGCGGATCCCCTGGG
>QXTE01001199.1:7178-18512 GCA_003942145.1 Platysternon megacephalum
TAATTAAAATCAATATATTTGAAAATGTAGAAAACCATCCAGAATATTTAAGAAATTGGCATTGTATTAACAGTGCGATTAATCATGATTAATTTTTTAAATTGTAATGATTATTTTTTGAGTTAATCGCGGGAGTTAACTGCGATTAATCGACAGCCCTAGTTAAAAAAAAAGTTGGCATTACAGTCAATAGCTCAATATTCCGCAGGGCATTGAGGGGAGAACCTACCTTCCCGAGCTGCTACAATGAAAACGAAATGGAACCAAGTCTCCTTTTCCCCGGTGTTGGAGGGGGATTAGCTGGTAACTGCACAGACCCGGGGGCTGCGGATTGTCTCCCCAGATGCGGCCTGGGCAGAGAGAGGGACAGATTTAACCAGGAAACTCTCACCCTTATTTGCATATCCCGCTGCTTATAGGAGACACAAACCCTCTCCCTGAATGCTCGGAGTTATTTGGCCGGTGGCTCTAAGGGAGGGAGTCGGTCTGGTGCTAACTCTGTGTCTGGGCAGCGCCCAGCGAGTGCGGGGCCATCCTGACCACACTGGTGCACAAAGAGCTCCCTTGAATCCCCTCCCAGCCCTCCAGGGGTAAGGGCTGAGCTGCAGTCTGTTGAAGGGACTGGAAAGACCCGCTATTGGCTTTAGCGGACTGTGGGTCAGGCCCTTAGAGAGAAGAGTATCCGGCGTGAACAGGGCAGCAGCATGTGACAATCTGTGTTTGTACTGAGGGCAGAGGTGTTTGGGACCTGACCTCTCCTTCCAAGAGAACGTTGGAGCGATTGTTGCATTTGGTTATTTGTTAAAGGAAGCTGAGAGCATTTGTGCCTATTTCCCAACAAACTGCGATAGGATTTTGACACCCGGCACTTTTAGGCACCTTTGAAATCCAAGTCCTGGTTATTGCGCCTTGAACAATCGATTCCCCAAATATTCCTCTTCTGCGCTGTGCATTTTTTACTTTGGTGTCAGATAAATTCCACATTCCAAGAAGTGAATATTCAAGACTCCCCAGTTTTTAGGACACATGATCATAGCTGGATGTTCAGATCTGATACCTGCTGACAGATATTTTTTCACTGTCTGTAGATCCCGTTCCTGTGCCTCGTGCCGGATTGTTTGTGGAAGTGCCGCCCCCAAGTGGCGCACAAGAGAAGCACAATTCTGCAGTTTGAGTTTTTGTATGAGCAGTATCGGGATTCCCCTCACTGTGTCTCTCGCACAGTAATACCGGGCGGTGTCCTCGGGCTTCAGGCCGGTCATCTGCAGGTACAACAGGCTGTTGGGGTCATCTCTGGAGACGGTGAATCGCCCCTTTACCGAGTCACTGTAGTATATGCTAGAGCCGTGAATCCTGGCGAGCCACTCCAGTCCCTTCCCGGGAGCCTGGCGGACCCAGCTCATCCAGTAGCTGGTGAAGGTGAAGCCGGAGGCTTTGCAGGAGAGGCGGAGAGAGTCTCCGGGCTTTTTCACACCCCCTCCGGACTCCACCAGCGCCTGGGACCGGACACCTGGGAATAAAGACGAATTAAGGGGAATGTAAGTATCTAGGACAACAGAATAACAACCCCTACCTCTCCAATACATGAAAAGGGAGAAAATACCTTCAAACGCTGCTGCAATGAGAACGAGATACAACCAAAGTCTCATTGTCCCTGTGTTTGGAGAGGAGAGTTTTCAGGGGGATTGTCTGGTGACTGCCCAGAGACAGGGGGCTGCAGATTGTCTGTCCGGGTGCAGCCGTGGAAGTGAGAGAGACAGATTTAAACAGGAAACTCTCACCCCTATTTGCATATCTCCCTTCTTATAAGAGACTCCAATTATTTCCTAGAGCAAATTCAGTTTCTTTGTGTGTCGCTGAGAGAAGGGCCGGCAATTTATCTCTGTGGTACCCCCCTCTCCCAGTTAGGGTGACCGGATGAGGGGAATAAAATATCGGGACACATGGGGGGGCTGAGAAAAAAAAAAGCCGAGCGAGTCCCGGCTGAGAAAAAAAGGTCACCCTACTCCCAGTTGGGGTGCTGGCACCACTGGATTAGCGCTTCCTATGTGATTATAACGAGTCCAGTTGCATCTTCTTTGTCCTCTCCCTAACTCACCCAATTTAACCCTAACCTTAAGGATAAACCCGAACCTTAACCTTTATATTGATCTGAACCTGAATGCTAAAGGGATACCGTAGTTCTATCACTAAATCCTGAGTTCATCCCTGAAGGCAATTCTAACCCTCAAGGTAAATTCTAACCCTGACTTTTAATACTAGGCCTCAGTCTCCATCACTACCTTGAAACTAACACTAAAGCCTGACCTAAAACCTAACGATAAAGATAAAACCAAACCCAAAATGTAACACTTAACTGAACACAAACCTAAATGTGTACTCTATCCCTATTTCTACAGGTAACAAATAACCTTAATCTTTAACATTTACCCTAACCCTAACCTTAAATGTCTAAACTAACCATAATCCTAAATTTGGCCATAATATTAAACATGCCACGTCACATTAACCTTTAACTGTAACCTGAACCTCAAATTTATTCTCTGTCTCTAAATCCTAACCCTATTTGTAACCATAAACCTTAACTCTAACCCTAAACCTAGAGCTAAACTTAACCCTAAATTGTAATCCTATCCTGAGGCCTGAAGTCTTGCTGTAACCCTAAAGTCTATACCTTAAACTGTAGCCTTACTGCATGGGCGAATAGCAGGTACGTGATAACGTTAATGGAGATGGGGCAGAATAAATAGAATCACATAATGTTTAGCAGTTACTTCTTAATGTTCAAAATAACATTTAACCTCCAGTGGTCTTTTGCTGTTGTTCATATACTAAGAAGTGTCAATAGTCCATTGCGGTTTTTTGAAAATTGCTTTAACATTTGAAGACATCACTTTAAGTTTGAAAGGAGTTTCCTTCTCCGGCATGCAGACTGTTGGGCTCCCTAGGGACGCTTGTGATCTGGATTTTTAACAGTCACTTTGCAAAGAGCCATGGTAGATCAGGGTGGGGATGGGTTGTGCCTCTCTCCCTTCGGGAGCAGCCTGCTTAGTCTCTCTCTGTCTTTGGTTCTTGTGTGTTAGGGGTCTGGATTCTGAACAATAATAAAGGACTATAAAATTGCTGCCTTTCAGGAAGAATATTGTATGTGTGTGAGAGAGAGAGAGAGATAACTTTGCTGTGCGCATGTCCTTTCGGTTGCTCACGTGTAAATAGAGATGGAGCTGTCTTTGGAGGTTGTGAGTCCGCCCCATGCCCCCCACCCCTTGGGGTTTTAGGCCAGGAGCTGTTGGTACAGGAAGTATGAGAGTAAAGCGTCCACTCCCACTTCTTCCCGGAAGCCTTTTGGATCCAAGGCCTGATGTACAGGTTCACCTTACATCCAGCTACAGCGCATGTCAGACTTTGTCCTGACCCAAAGTGATATGAATAGTGAATAATTCAATTCAAAAGGTCTGGGGTCAAAAGGTGTCAGAGGAGTTGTGTGTTGGTTTCATTTGTGTCAAATCAACTTCCCAGGCCAGTCCCTTGAGTTAGCGCAGGGGTGACTCTGTCCTCTACAGTGTAGTTCAACTGTATGTTCCAGAAATCGACCTGGGAGTCCAGTCAGTCACATGAAGTTTCACAATGCAAAGAGCATCGTGCTGGGACGGGAAGGGAGTCCCCAGTGAGTCAGGCCCTTTGTCTGAGGTGCTACTGTCAGTATTTAAGCAGGAAGTGGGAGCTGTCAGCTTTGCATATACTGGGTTGACCCGAAGGGGTTAAGCCAGGCAGCAGGGAGTGTGTGGGGCCTGGGTAGGTGTGTGGCGCTGGGTTCGGGTGGGGAGCCAGAGAATCTAGCAAAGGCTCTGGGGGTCTCTCTTTAATACATTGTCTGATACTCGATCAGAGATCACACACACTATGCAGCGATGGGCAACAAGCTGGAATATTGTCTGGGAATTATATACATAAAACCTGACTTTACTCCTGGCCTGGTGACCCTTCCTATTCCTGCGCCCAGTGGGGTATTGTTTATGGATCTGCAGCCCCCTGCGGCCCATGGGATAAGGGGGAATCCGCAGCTGGTGTTTCTGTATTGCCATTTATAGGTTTTGGTTCACCTTGCACAGTAATACCGGGCGGTGTCCTCGGTCTTCAGATTGCTCATTTGCAAATAAACCATGTTGTTGGGACTGTCCCTGGAGATGGTGACTCGCCCTTTGACGGAATCAGCGTAGTACGAGAGGTGACTTGAATTTGGGTGACCCACTCCAGGCCCTTCCCAGGGGCCTGAGGGACCCAATTCATGTAGTAATCACAGAATGTGAACCCGGAGGCTTTGCAGGAGAGACGGAAAGGGTCTCCGGGCTTTTTCACATCCCCTCTGGACTCCACCAGCTGGACGTGGACCGGGCACCTGGGGATAAGGACACGTTTAGAAATGGTATTGAGAACAATAATACAATATCTCCCCTTTCTCTGCAATGCATCTAAGAGCTGCTAATATCTTCAAAAGCTGATAGAATGAAAACCAAATGGAGGCAAAATCTCATTTTCCCTGGTGCTGGAGGCGAAGTTTCTCAGGGGACTGGCCGGTCACTGCACAGACCCAGGGGGCTGCGGACTGTGTCTCCGGGTGCCGCCTGGGCAGAGAGAGGGACAGGTTTGAACAGGAAACTTCTCAACCTATTTGCATATCCCCTTCCTTATCAGACACAAGCTCCTGCCCTTTGATTTACCCTCAGTCTTGAAGAAGAGAACTCAGAGGGACCCTTATTCTGTGCTGTGAAGCGCTTGGGCTGGGGGATCATGTTTGTGCTTTTACCTAAGGGAGAAGTAAAATGATCTCAAGTCCCAAGACATCCTTCCCTGGCCTGATAGAGCGTGTTCTTGGGTCAGGGAAAAGCTTCCCTTATTCCTCCTTGCCTGTGGGTGAGACTGTGGGAGACATGAGTATTCAGCAGCAGGACCAGAATCTTAGAAGCTCTCTGAGTACAAGGGGAAGAAGGTTCAGCTTTTTGTAGCCATGGGAGACCAGACAGTGACAATTGGCTGGTAGCTCATGTAGGGTGGGAAAGTCACACAAGACTTCGGGAAGTCCTGGGCCAAATCTCATTCAGTGGGAGCTGCGGCCTGTGACCCTAGTGCCCCCCTGACCCCTCCCCCACCGACGGGCCTCTGCTTCTCCCTCAGCAGCCACCTCTCCCTGAGCTACCCCATTAAATCCCATCGAGTTCCTGTCTACAACCCTCAGCCACGTGACTGTCCCCATTCCCTGAGTGCCAGCGCTGGGCTGAGTGATGTCATCCAGGGCTGAGGGGCGGGGTCTGTTATATCCATGGTGACTCTGTGACATTGTGGAACTTTATTGTGGGTCGGGATGTCTCAGCTCCACCCATTGACACCAGCGGAGAGTCCGGGCTGCGATTTCAACATCTCAGTTGGGTGAAAACCATCCACGAGACGCTTTGGAAAGTCCCGGCGGTGCCACATTCCCAGGCTCAGCGGAGTGGGGTTTATTCCGGCGCTGGGTGATCTCTGCCCCACAGCCCCGCCCGGACTCTGAATGGCCATTTCCATACCCCAGCCTCCATCTCTCTGCCTCAGTTTCCCCTCTCTGAACCAGGGGCTGTGATAGTTCCCCGGGCTCCCGCCGGCGTTGTGGGGATAAAGGCAATAACCGCGTGTGAAGGGCGGAGATGCCCTGGTGAGAGGCCCCACATCCGTTATAATGAACTAATCACCTTCCGCTGCATTAATGCGACAAATGTCCCAGTTTGCTGAAAGGGCCAGAACCTCCCTGGTGTAAATCCGGAGTAACTCGAGTCTAGCGGAAGCAGTTGCGGTGACTTTACACCAGCGGAGGATTTGGCCCCAGGAGCAATTCGCTCCATCCGTTGGGTCTGATGCAAACCCCAATGAGCTTCTCCCCTTTACACTGACAGACGCTGTCCTGTGACTCTGACACAGAGACGGCCCCCGGGAGAGCCAACGTGCCAGGTCTGCGAGGGGAGAGCGACTCAGAACAGGACTCACTCCGGATTGGGGTTCACAGATGAAGCGAGGGATCTCTGCACCGCAGGCCCTGCGGGGCTCTGGGCAGGAAGGGGAGACACGTTGCCCGGGAACGGAAGGGTTAAAACTGACGGGAGGTTTGTGTTACATTCACCCGGTTGCCAGGTCTCCTGTCCGAGCCCGGAGCGGTGTGTGTGTCACTGCTGCCCCCGCGCGGCTGCCGGGAGAAGGGCGATTCCGCAGCCTGGGTTTTTGTATGATCACAAACCGGTTTCGTTTCACTGTGTCCCGCACAGTAATAGCGGGCGGTGTCCTCGGGCTTCAGGCCGGTCATTTGCAGATACAGCTCACTCTTGGGATCATCCCTGGAGATGGTGAATCGGCCTTTGACGGAATCGAGGTAGTATATTGGACTCCCATAAGTGCCTATATAAGCGACCCATTCCAGTCCCTTGCCAGGAGCCTGGCGGACCCAGTTCATCCCGTAGCTGCTGAAGGTGAAGCCGGAGGCTTTGCAGGAGAGGTGGAGAGAGTCTCCGGGCTTTTTCACACCCCCTCCGGACTCCACCAGCACCTGGGACCGGGCACCTGGGAATAAAGACAGGCCATTAATATCGGTATAAAAACAGCGGTAACACAATATTCTTCTAACTCTGCCACTTATTCAGAGGAGGAAAATACCTTCCAAAGCGGCTACAGCGAAAATTACAAGGAGCGAAAATCCCATTTTCCCTGGTTCTAAAGGGGAAAGTTCTCAGGGGACTGGCTGGTCACTGCACAGACCCAGGTGCTGCGGATTGTGTCTCCGGGTGCAGCCTGGGCAGAGAGAGGCACAGATTTAAACAGGAAACTGTCTCCCTCATTTGCATGTCCCCGCGTTATAAGAGACACACACTCCTGCTGCCAGTGATCTGACTGACTCGCCTTAGGGCTCCGGGTGCAGGTATCAGACTGTCCCGTCCTGTGTGTCTGTGCAGCACCGGGCACAGGGCGCTGGGATCCTCCTGACACTTTCGGACCCCTGGGAGGAATGAACAGCTCCCTGCAGTGACTGTATTTCCTCCCCCAGGAACTGAGGGCCTGGCTATTGTGAGGTGATATTGGGGATTGTGGGGACTCAGCTCTGGAGTCCCGTTCCACGTGCACAAGGGCCATGCAACGTCCGGTCAGGGGGGTCAGTGTCTGGGGAGGGGTCGTGTCCCAGGGATCCATTGGGCTGGGACACCCGCTGGAGAGGGAAGATTTCCCATGGCGCTGGGAGGGGTTTGGGACGGGAGCCCCTTTCCCTTCCCAGCAGTGACCGGCTACATTGAAATGACCCATGACACTAGGGACGTGATCTGAGCAAGCCTGGCTCGTGCTTTGGACCAGGTCTGGGGCCCGCCTGTGGGTGCAGGTGGGAGAAGCTGCGGGTAGGGGGGAGTCTGAGGGCAGAGTTAAGGTTTCTCAGTGGAGCGTCCCTGACATTAGTGGGCCGAGAGCGGCGTGTCCAGGGACCAGGGTTTCTTGCAATTGGTTCTGGCCACTAATAGAGACAGGAAAATGGCCTAGATCAGTGGCTGTCAACCTTGCCAGACTGTCCTGCATCAGGAGTCTGATTTGTCTGGCAAACCCCAAGTTCCACCTCACCTAAAAACCGTATGCTTACAAAATCAGACATCAACATACAAAAGTGTCACAGCACATTATGGAGAAATTGCTGACTCTCATTTGTATCATATAATTAGGAAATAAATCGATTGGAATATAAATATTGTACTAAATTTCAGCCTATAGAGCAGTAGAAACAAGTCATTGTCNGAGTCAGTATATATGTTCACCGACTGACCTGTTGCCATCTCACATGCTCGGGTGAGGGCTATTAATTCTGCCCAGGGGGGCAGACTGTAATACATCAAACTGAGTAGTTACTGCAAATCCAGATATCCGATGGCCCTCCATGACCCATGCAGAGCCATCTGTGTACAGCTCCAGTTCAGCATTTGGGATGGGCACATCTGAAAGATCTGATCGAGGTTTTTCCTGGTGTTGCACTACTTGAAGGCAATCATGTGAGGGCTCGTGATCGTTGTCCGGGAAAGGCAAAAGGGTAGCAGGGTTCAAGGTATGGCATTGTTAAATTTTTAAGTTGGTCCTGGATAACAAAGAAACTTCCAAATGCGTTAGTCTCTGAGAGGTTACATGTTGAGTGCCCTTTTGAACTAACAGTTGTTGGACTGCATGTGGGGTCCGTAGGGTCATTGGATGGCCCAATGTAATCTTTTCTGCCTGGGGTACCAGGAGACCAGTAGCTACCACTGCTCGGAGGCAGCCTGGAAAACCTTGTGCTACAGCATCCAATTTCTGGGAATAATAAGCCACAGGTCGTTCCCTAGGCCCAAAAGTCTGAGTAAGGACACCAGAGGCCACCCCCAGCCGCTCATGTACATAGAGAACAAAGGGTTTTCGATAGTCAGGGAGTCCAAGGGCTGGGGCTGAGGCCAAAGCTGTTTTAATTCCCTGGAAGGCTTTAGCGGCCCCGGAGTCCCAGTGGAGGGGCTCTTTGGCATCATGGGTGAGCTGTCCAAAAAGGGGTTTTACCATTTCCCCAAAGCCTGGAATCCAGGAACGACAAAAACCTGCAAGACCCAGAAATCCCCGCATTTCACGTTTTGTCTCTGGTCGGGGAATATTAAGGATTGACTGAATACGGGTACTGGATAATGCTCGGTGTCCCGGGGTGAGCACATGACCAAGATAAATTACCTTGTCTTTGACAAACTGAAGCTTAGAAGCAGATACTTTATGTCCTTTCTCTGCCAAGCAATTTAACAAGTAAATAGTGTCCGTTTCACAGGTTACCTGATCTGGAGAACAAACCAGGACGTCATCCACATACAAGAGATACGTAGACCCTCCCGGTAGGCTAATATCAGCTAAATCACGAGTCAGGATAGAGAAGAAAATAGTTGGAGACTCAACATATCCCTGCGGCAGTCGAGTCCAGGTCAGTTGTTCTGCTCTCCCACTCTCTGGATTTCTCCATGTAAATGCAAAGATATCCCAGCTGTCCTGATCTAGGGGAATACTGAAAAAGACATTACACAAGTCTATTACCGAATAGCAAGCAGTACCTGCTGGAATGGCAGTCAGGATAGTGTGAGGGTTAGGTACCACATTGTGCCTAGCCTGGATGACTTTATTTACTGCACGCAAGTCCTGGACAAATCGATATACCGGCTTTCCCTCTGAATCCAGGTCAGGAAAGGAGACTTGGTGTGAACTAACACTCCCAACCGCAGGAATGTGGTGATAAGACTCCGAAGGCCGAGCAGAGCTGGATGAGGGGGGATATTGACGAATCCGAGGAATCTCAATGTCTGGCTTCAGGGTTATTCGTACTGGCTTTGTCTGGAGAGTTCCAAGGTCCGCCCTTGAAGTCCCCCATAGAGAGGCTTGTACCTCCTGTCTGAGTCGCTCGGGTAGGTGCATCGGGCCCGCAGGAAGGATCAGGTCCTCTGCAGCCTGGGTTAATACGGCGCATAGCTGAGGAAGCTGACTCTGAGGCAACCGAAGAATGATTTTGTCATCTGAAAAGAAAATCTGAGCACGTAGTTTACACAACAGATCTCTGCCCAAAAGATTAACTGGAGAGTCAGGAGCTAGTAAAAAGGCATGGGAAGCTGAGACACCAGAGATTTCCACAGTAGTCTCTTGTAATACAGCACAGTCAAATGGCTTCCCGCCTATACCCATTACCGGAATGCTTTTATCCGTGAGGCTCCCTTTCTGTGGCTTGGCAGTAACAGTAGAAAGGGCAGCCCCTGAATCCAGAAGACAAGAATAAGCGGTTCCTCCCAAAGTTAGGCGAACCTGGGGGTCTGTGGAGGAACAAACATAAGTGGTAAAGTCATTGGAATAGGTGACAAGAGGACCCCTGGGTCGCCGTCAACGGTGTCTGTTCTTGCCACAGCCATCTGTTGCTGAGGTCGGTCTGGGCGACGGGGCTAGCGTCCGGTGGGTCGGTTTGGACACTCTCTCTTGCAGTGACCAAACTGCTTACAGTAGTTACACATATCATTAGCACGACTCGGGGCCATTTATTTAACATATAATACAAAGGACTATTCTTAGAGGGTTTTACCAGAGACCCACCCATCTGCCTGCTGACACTCTAACAGAGAATTACACAGAGAACAGAGGGAATTATGGCCTAATCCAAAATCTTATCACAAGATTTTTCTACCTACGCCGACCGCTAAAGGGGACGGGACAGAAGGATCCCACTCGACCTCAGAGCTTCATCGCACGCGATGGCTTCCACTTTGAGGAATTATTAATGAGAGGCTTAGTTCCGCTCCCACTCCAACGTTTAAACGTATAAGGCAGAAAAACATTAACCGGTTAACCAAAACAAAACAGAACCAGAGAGCGTTTCCTTATCCTATTAGGACTCACCTTATCGGAACATGAACCCCAGGGGCTGCGGTGAAGCAGAGAAAGAGGGGCTAAACACCCCATTGGCGCCGTTCCCAGTTCTCCGCAGCCGTCCGGAGTCCAATGTCCGAGCTAGGAGGGTCCCATCTGGGGTGCCAGAAACTGTTACCGAAATATCGGGTCCGCCTAGCTGAGAGCCAAATACAGATAGGCAGAGATAAGGAAAGAGAGACTTTATTTGCAAAATAAAGGAGAGCCTTTAACCTTGGTACAAAGACTTTAACTTACACAAGTTTTACAGATCCTTTATACACATTCAGATGAGACCCTTGCCATGGTAACACTTGATTGGTGGTTCCAGACCCTGTGCTTCTACTATTTGGTCAGTGAAAACTAGTTTGGAACCAGCATTTCCTGGCTCAAGGGATTAGAAAAAACATAGTTGAAAAGTTTAGGGTTTTGTTTTTAGTGTGGCTTCTGCTTTTCCCTAGTGGCCACTAATACAAATTGACATAGGGGTTTTTTTAGGGAAAGGAAATTACTTGGTGACTTTCATGTTTCTCCTTCGCAGAGGCTAGCGAAGATTAGAAGGAGAAAAAAGAGGACTCGGGATGAGATGTTCTCGGAGCTCCAGATGGCCTCCCACGCTGACAGAGCACAGCAGAATGCTTGGAGGCAGACAATGTCCGAGTGCAGAAAAGCACAACTTGAACGCGAGGAGAGGTGGCGGGCTGAATCGCGGGCTGAATCTGAGAGGTGGCATCTGATTGAGAACAGAAGGCAGGAGTCCATGCTCCGACTGCTGGAGCATCAAAGTGAGATGCTCCAGCGTATGGTTGAGCTGCAAGAAAGGCAGCAGGAGCACAGACCGCCGCTACAGCCCCTGTGTAACCAACAGCCCTCCTCCCCAAGTTCCATAGC
>QXTE01001200.1:710-14311 GCA_003942145.1 Platysternon megacephalum
GACTGGAAAAAAGCTAATGTAGTGCCCATCTTTAAGAAAGGGAAGAAGGAAGATCCAGGGAACTACAGGCCAGTTAGTCTCACCTCAGTCCCTGGAAAAATCATGGAACAGGTCCTCAAGGAATCAATCCTGAACCACTTAAAGGAGGGGAAAGTGATCAGGAACAGTCAGCATGGATTCACCAAGGGCAAGTCATGCCTGACTAACCTAATTGCCTTCTATGATAAGATAACCGGCTCTGTGGATGAGGGGAAAGCAGTGGATGTGCTATTTCTGGACTTTAGCAAAGCTTTTGATACAGTCTCCCACAGTATTCTTGCCAGCAAGTTAAAGAAGTATGGGCTGGATGAATGGACGGTAAGGTGGATAGAAAACTGGCTAGATGGTCGGGCTCAACGGGTAGTGATCAATGGTTCCTTGTCTAGTTGGCAGCCGGTATCAAGTGGAGTGCCCCAAGGGTCGGTGCTGGGGCCGGTTTTATTCAATATCTTCATTAACGATCTGGAAGATGGTGTGGACTGCACCCTTAGCAAGTTTGCAGATGACACTAAACTGGGAGGAGTGGTTGATACGCTGGAGGGTAGGGATAGGATACAGAGGGACCTAGACAAATTAGAGGATTGGGCCAAAAGAAATATGATGAGGTTCAACAAGGACAAGTGCAGAGTCCTGCATTTAGGACGAAAGAATCCCATGCACTGCTATAGACTAGGGACCGAATGGCTGGGCAGCAGTTCTGCAGAAAAGGACCTAGGGGTTACGGTGGACGAAAAGCTGAATATGAGTCAACAGTGTGCCCTTGTTGCCAAGAAGGCTAATGGCATTTTGGGTTGTATAAGTAGGGGCATTTCCAGCAGATCGAGGGATGTGATCATTCCCCTCTACTCAGCACTGGTGAGGCCTCATTTGGAGTACTGTGTCCAGTTTTGGGCCCCACACTACAAGAAGGATGTGGATAAATTGGAGAGAGTCCAGCGGAGGGCAACAAAAATGATTAGGGGGCTGGAGCACATGACTTACGAGGAGAGGCTGAGGGAACTGGGATTGTTTAGTCTGCAGAAGAGAAGAATGAGGGGCGATTTGATAGCTGCTTTCAACTACCTGAAAGGGGGTTCCAAAGAGGATGGATCTAGACTGTTCTCAGTGATAGAAGATGACAGAACAAGGAGTAATGGTCTCAAGTTGCAGAGGGGGAGGTTTAGGTTGGACATTAGGAAAAACTTTTTCACTAGTAGGGTGGTGAAGAACTGGAATGGGTTACCTAGGGAGGTAGTGGAATCTCCTTCCTTAGAGGTTTTTAAGGTCAGGCTTGACAAAGCCCTGGCTGGGCTGATTTAGTTGGGTTTGGTCCTGCTTTGAGCAGGGGGTTGGACTAGATGACCTCCTGAGGTCCCTTCCAACCCTGAGATTCTATGAATCTGGTCAGGTAATTATTTGTGTTTTGTCCGGACTGAGGACTGTCCTGTCTCTGTGTCTATCCATCCTCCTGTGGAGTGTTTGAGTCTGGGTGCTGTCTCCGTCCAGGGATCGGCCGACCAAGGGATTCCTGTCCCCGCGGTCTGAATGAGTGAAATCTGCACAATCGCAGCCGCACCGCACCTTGGATGAAACCCTTGGTGTGAAAGCAAGGGCAACTGAGGCAGTAGCCTGTGGGCCCCTTTTGTGTGTTGCACCGGGCATCGCTCTGACGAACCCGAATTTCCTTCTTGTGTGATTGGTGTGTGTAAAGTCCTCCTGTATGGGTAACCAGACGTCTAAGTCGGGACAGTTCCCTAAAGGAACGCCGGCTCATTTTATGTATTTTAGAAAGGGTCCGGACTCCTGTAAATTTCTGAAAAAAAGGTCTAGGCTAACTCAGGAAGATCCCAAAACTCAGTGGCCACTGTTAGGATCTTGGGACAAGGACCGAGTGGACGTCTTAAAAGACAAACTTGGCCAACCTAAAACTAAATTGGCCAGAGGAGAGGTTAATTGTTTCATGCAGTGCTGGGAAGAGGCAAATCGTAGGTGAACAGTATCGAAACTCGCCTCTCTCAAAGATTCAAATGATAAGTTAAAAGCTTTATTGGAAACCTCCTCTCCCACCACCAGACCGAGCACTCCCCTTTACCCCATTCTCTGAGCAGATCCCCCTTCATACTCCTGTCTCTCTGTGGAAAAAAAAAGATGAAGAAAACTCCTTGTTAAATTCTGGGGACGATGATGAGGAAGACGCATTAATTGGCTTGGCAGCCTTGCGTCGGATCAATAGACGGTCACCAGATTCCCCAGCTCAGGAACAATTTCCAGAGATCTCTGGTTCAGATCCATCCGGATCGTCCGATACCGCCCAGGCCCATTCCTCCGGTACCGCTCAGGCCGGTAAAGAAAAGCCCTTTATTCCCCCGAAGCCCTCCAGTCTGCCTGACTCCTCTGCTTTGTCTTATACATGCAAAGATAGCCTGGATAAGGATTGGGCCCGTTGCTTGCGCTCTAGCTTTAAAACTATCCAGGCTACCCTCCGAATCCTGCATACTGGGGGCCAAGACGGGGGTCCCGCTTGGAGCTATAAACCCTGGACTCGCACAGAGCTCCTTTCAGTTGTAAAAGGCTTTCCAAAGCCCCTGGAAAATCCTACCAAATTCGCAGAGGAATTTTTGTTAGTATGTGACACCTATGAACCCTCTGAGGCAGACCTCCTGCAGCTGTGCAAGCTACTTACCCCTAGTGAGCATGAAAAATGGCTCACAGCAGCAAATTGGCTCACAGCTGACCGCCACTCTACCTTACCAGACACCGGTCCTAATGCTGAATACCGGAAAAAGTGTAAGGAGCGAGCTAAAAATCTCTTTGAAGCCATCCCTCGAGTATGGACTCCTAAAACTAACTGGACGGCCATACACGGCTGTAAACAGCGACAGGGAGAACACCCGAGCGACTATCGCACCCGGCTAACTGACATTTTTCTGCAACATTCTGGTATACAGCAACCAGATAAAAATGGACAGGGCGCCCTGGCTAATGCGTTTGTTAATGGCCTCCTACCTGCTGTTGGCAACATGCTAAAACGAATAAGTGTTGGGTGGGAGACCGAAACCATGGACAAATTGCAAACAGTGGCAGAGCACTGCCAACGTACTTTAAAAGGAAAGGAGGAACAATCAGCTCAACAGTTAATGGCCCTGCAAATACAGCATTATTCAGGACAGGGCAAACAGTACCGGGGACGGGGAAAATACCAGGGACAGGGACGTGGTCGAGGGAGGGGCCGAGGAACTGGATTTTCGGGTTATGGGGATGTTTGTAATTACTGTAAGCAGCCCGGACATTGGAAGAACGAATGTCCAAGCCGGCCTGATAACTCTGTAAATAACCAGCTAGGCCCCTTGCCGGCACAGCCAGTCAGTCCCCAGCCTTACTTTGTCCCACAGCAATGACGGGACGCCGGGGAACCTCAGGAAATTTTAGCTCCTTTACTACCTCTCACTCCCACGGGTGAGTGTGTTTTGACTATTAATGATCTTTCTCTCCCTTTCCTGTAAATGATCTACTCCTCTGTTCCCCTTCGCTGTTTGCCTCAGAAACTGATTCTTTAGTGCTCCTGACTGCCCTAGCAAAGAAGGGTCACAAGGCTTCTCGCTCTAAACTACAGCTCTGTCAAGCCTCTGTCACATACCTTGGTTTTCTCCTCTCCCAGGGTTCCCGTACACTTTCTCCCGCCCGCGTCCAGGCTATCCTTAGCTTTCCCCGACCCCGCTCCCCACGCCAGGTCCAAAAGTTTTTGGGCATGGCTAGATTTTGCAGACAATGGATTCCCCAATATGCCTCCCTTGCAAAACCTCTCCAGGAACTCACTCGAGTCTCTGTGCCTGACCCCATGCCGGGGCCCCCTGAAGCCGACTCTGCCTTTGTTTCCCTCAAACAGGGTTTGGCTTCTGCCCCCGCTTTAGGGCTGCCTGACTATTCTAAGCCTTTTACCCTTTTCTGCCACAAACAATCTGGGTGTGCACTGGGAGTTCTCACTCAGGTGCACGGAAACAAAAACCGCCCAGTGGCTTATTTCTCTGCCACTTTGAACCCTGTTGCCCAAGGCTTGCCCCCCTGCCTGCGTGCTGTGGCTGCCGCAGCACGCCTAGTCAAAAGGTCCGAATCCCTTGTCCTTCGCTCTCCCCTTACCCTCATGGTACCTCACTCTGTGAAAACCCTGCTGTTACAATGTAACGCAGGCCACCTCTCCTCCGCTCGCCTTACCAGGTATAAACTTTTACTGCTAAACATGCTGCTGCCATTAAACCTTCCCCAGATGCATTTCTGGGTTCCCTTTCTGTTTCTATACCACCACCGTCCCTCACTAACCTCACCCTGCTCCAAGACTNAACATGGTCAAGGAAGGGGCCGAGGAACAGGATTTTCGGGTTATGGAAATGTTTGTAATTGCTGTAAGCAGCCCGGACATTGAAAAAACAAATGTCCAAGCCGGCCTGATAACTCTGTAAATAACCAATTAGGCCCCCTGCCGGCACAGCTCCTTTACTACCTCTCACTCCCACGGGTGAGTGTGTTTTAACTATTAATGATCTTTCTCTCCCTTTCCTGTAAATGATCTACTCCTCTGTTCCCCTTCGCTGTTTGCCTCAGAAACGGATTCTTTAGTGCTCCTGACTGCCCTAGCAAAGAAGGGTCACAAGGCTTCTCGCTCTAAACTACAGCTCTGTCGAGCCTCTGTCACATACCTTGGTTTTCTCCTCTCCCAGGGTTCCCGTAAACTTTCTCCCGCCCTCGTCCAGGCTATCCTTAGCTTTCCCCGACCCCGCTCCCCACGCCAGGTCCAAAAGTTTTTGGGCATGGCTAGATTTTGCAGACAATGGATTCCCCAATATGCCTCCCTTGCAAAACCTCTCCAGGAACTCACTCGAGTCTCTGTGCCTGACCCCATGCCGGGGCCCCCTGAAGCCGACTCTGCCTTTGTTTCCCTCAAACAGGGTTTGGCTTCTGCCCCCGCTTTAGGGCTGCCTGACTATTCTAAGCCTTTTACCCTTTTCTGCCACAAACAATCTGGGTGTGCACTGGGAGTTCTCACTCAGGTGCACGGAAACAAAAACCGCCCAGTGGCTTATTTCTCTGCCACTTTGAACCCTGTTGCCCAAGGCTTGCCCCCCTGCCTGCGTGCTGTGGCTGCCGCAGCACGCCTAGTCAAAAGGTCCGAATCCCTTGTCCTTCGCTCTCCCCTTACCCTCATGGTACCTCACTCTGTGAAAACCCTGCTGTTACAATGTAACGCAGGCCACCTCTCCTCCGCTCGCCTTACCAGGTATAAACTTTTACTGCTAAACATGCTGCTGCCATTAAACCTTCCCCAGATGCATTTCTGGGTTCCCTTTCTGTTTCTATACCACCACCGTCCCTCACTAACCTCACCCTGCTCCAAGACTCTGCCCCAGAAGCCGAGAAAAAGTCCTGGGTTGCCCAAGGTTGCTCTCTACATCCTGATTCCCTTTGGCGTTCGCCTACTGGCACCTTTGTGGCCCCCTTTTCACTCTACCCGTCGTTGGCCGACCTGCTACACGGTGTTTCGCATGTCGGAAAGGAGGGGATGGTCTCTGCTGTAACTAAGGCAGGATGGTGGGCCCCCCATTTCAGCTCTTTTGCAGCCCGCCACTGTGCCGCCTGTACCACTTGCCAAAGCCACAATATTGGTAAATCTGTAAAAGTGGCTGAGGGATTCTGGGGCCGCCTGCCCCAAGCACCATTCTTGCATTGGCAACTTGATTTTGTACAAATGCCTAAGTGTCAACTATATGAATTTATTTTGGTTATGGTATGTTTATTTTCTGGTTGGATTGAAGCCTTTCCTTGTCGCAAGGCTGACTCACTGTCTGTTGCTAAATGTTTGTTAAATCATATTATGCCTGCCAAGGGAATTCCTGCCACTCTGTCCAGTGACCGGGGTACACATTTTACCGGACAAATCGTTCAACACCTGGATCGTATATTACATATCACACACCTGCTGCACTGTCCCTACCACCCACAAAGTGCAGGTGCTGTGGAAAGGCGAAATGGTGTACTTAAGAATAAGCTTGCTAAGATTTGTGACTCCACAGGGTTAAGCTGGCCAGCAGCTTTACCACTAGCCCTTATGGAAATGCGATCCACTCCATCCCAAAGGCATAAATTGAGTCCTTTTGAAATTGTTATGGGACGCCCTATGCGAGCTATGGCTACCATTACTCCAGTCCCAGACTTGAACTTGACTCACAGTACGCTCCTTCAATATTGCAAGGGATTAATGCAAGCCGTAAGTCACTTCCATTCACAGGTTCGAGCCGCCTGGCCGACGGAACCCACCTCTGACGCTTGCCACGACCTCGAGTCAGGTGATTGGGTCTACGTGCGGCACCATCATCGAAAACACGCCTTGGAACCCCGGTGGAAGGGTCCTCATCAGGTACTGCTTACTACCCAGACAGCTGTTAAACTATCTGGCATCGCAGCGTGGATACATGCTTCGCAGTGTAAGAAGACACCCTCCCCGGCGAACCAATCATCACCTCAGAACCGCGCAGAGTCAATTTTGACTCCAGAAGAAGACGTAGAGGAACAGCCTGCAATACCTTACAATCTACGCTCTCGTAAGGGTTGCCAGAAGCAGACGACGACCTAAAGCAAGGCCCGAGAAGGAGCAGTAGCGAGCCTAGCGCCTGCTGCCTGGTGGACATAAAACCGTGACTGCGGTTCCCTCAGTTGAGGTTGTCAGAACCAGAAGGGCCTTGCCTCCAACATGCGCCTCTGGTGGTGCCTGTTCCTCGGCTGCTGGTGTCTTAAGGTCTGGGGAGCCCACAATGACAATTATTTTATCCAGCAGCAAGTGTGGATAGCTCAGACCCTTAATATTTCTAATTGCTGGGTCTGCAGCCACATCCCAGCCCACTCTCAAGCTGGTGTTCCTGTCCTGGCAATCCCACTCAATTCCCCAGACCTCACTGGAGGACCTCGTCCGTTTAACAAAACATGGAACAACAATGACACTTGGGAAGCAGTGGGAATAAATGTATCTAAATGGATAAGTGTGGTAGAGGGAAAAAGTCATTGGTGTTGGGTGTGTAATGGGACAGGGCTGGATCTGGAAAAAAGTTGTTGCCTTCAGCATACTGTGGCCAATGGTGTGTAGGATTATTCAAACAAAACTAAAGAGTGGCGGGCTGGGTATGGGGATATGAATTTTTTTCTTGACCTGGAATCAAACAGAAAAATCAATCTCATGTTCTCCCTACAATAATCTTAGTGAAAACAATACAATCTTTCAATGCCATGCAAAAAGGCTCCTGAAGTTAGAAGCAATAGTTAAAATAATGGCAAATGAAACCGGAGAAAGTTTAAAAAGCCCTGGCCAAAAAAACAGGGGAGATCCGACAGATGGCCCTCCAAAACCGTCAGGCATTGGACATAGTGCTGGCGGTCAAAGGAGGGACCTGTGCTCTCATTGGAAAATAATGTTGTGTGTTTATACCTGACAACACCAATGAGGTAATAGATCACGCTAGCCACTTAGAACAAATCGCATATCTTCCCCATAAAGAGCCGAGTTCTTTATGGAAGTGGCTAAGTAACCTGTTCAATTTCTCTGGCATAGAAAACTGGTTGTTTCAGGGAGCCCTGACTATCCTGTTTGGAATCCTAATAATGTTTGTATGTTTTCAGTTAATCTCCTGTTGTATCCAAAATTGTGTAAGGTATGCCACCCAGGTAACTGCCCCAAAACAGAGTGCTAATATAATGATTTTAAATATCGCTAATAAACAAAGAGATAAAGAACGGTTAATATGTGAAACCCAGTAATTGTTGGTCATTGCGTAGCTTGACCAAAAGGAGGGATTGTGAAAGTAGAATGAATTATATTGTAAAAATAAAATGGATTAAAGAAATGCGGTATGTTCCTTTAAGCAGGAATGAGGAATGTTGAAATGTAGTTGTCAGGAAGAGAAACATTAAGATATAGAACAATGAGTCGCACCTAAGCTAATGGGACATTAACAGGAGATTGGTAAGAGTTAATAAGGAAATAAGTTGTGTGTCTGGCCCCAGGAAAACTTATTAGTTTTGCTTCCTTTGTTTTCTTGTTAAGTTCGCCCCCCCTTTTATCTGTATAAATAAGACAATCTGAGTCTTACATGGGGCTCACATTATCTGGTTGTATTAGCACAGCGCTGCGCTAATAAAACAAAGTGGTCGGACAAATCGTGAATCCTGTTTCTAACTTTGACACTATCAACATCAAGGAGCATCGGTGCGCGCCCGACAGAGACCCGGCTCCTCCTCGTGCTCAGCTTCCCTGGCCAGTTAGCTGCCACGAGCTACGATCCCAAGCTGCAAACTCAAACTACAATCAGGACTGGTAACTATCCAGCAGCTGCAGAACATTTTGGTGTGTGTGTGTGTGTGAGTGAGTGCATGTGTATAAGCATTGAGGTATTTGCTAATAGTTACAGATTAATAATAAATGTGGCATCTTTGTCTTGACCCCTAAAACGATCCTGTATGAGTTTGTCTGTACAACAACCGGAGGGTATTAACACCCATCCCTCGCGGTCCCTCCCCGTGGAGACCTTCGATGGAGCCCCTCCTGCCCCCTTGCCATCTGAACCCCCTGCAATGCCTGAGGCGAGCGTCGCCTCGGGTGCTAGCGGGGAGGACCCCGGGGTGCTTGGAGGTGAGATCCCGTCCATCTTCGAGGAGATCGAGGCCCTGGGTCTGACCCCGGTCACTCAGGGGGAGGACGACCCTTTGCCAGCGGGCCTCGATCTGGCCGACCTCACCTCCTCCGTGTTCCGTCCCCGTAACCACTGTTTCCGCTCCCGCCTCCGAGGGTCCCCTGGACTCTTTGACCTGCCCGGCCGCGGGTGGCACCCCGCTGACGGCCGCTGAGCCTGTTGAGGCGACGGCCCGTGCCACGCGGTCGGGCCCCGAGCTACCAGGGGAATCCCTCGTTGGCGTGGGGCAACCTAGTTCCTTCCTGGGCGGGGACCCCACTGGCAATTGTCCACCTCCTGATGCCGTGGCTGTTCTACCTGCCATTGAGCCTGAGCCCGGCATCATTGGGGATCCCCTTCCTCCCCCCCAGACCCCTGAGCCCAATCTTGTGGGGCCACCACCCGACAGTCCAGCTCCTGGGGCCCGGGACCCCGTCTCTCTCCCTCTCCCCGACCCTCCTCCTGACCCTGGCCCTGTCCCCTCCACCCCCAGCGATGCCATTGCCGCTCCTGGGGCCGTCTCCTTCCCTTCCCGGGAGGATGACCCCCAGGGAGCGGCCTCCGTGTTTCCCTATCCCAACCCGTTAGGGGCTGCTATCTTCCCTCCGCCGCCCCCCATTGATCCGGGGTCTGAGGCGGACTATGTGGCGCCGGCCCATCGGGCACCACGTCGAGGGTCCGCCGCTTGCCTGCCCATCTCGGTGGGCCACGGGGCCATGCCAGGGGCCCCACCGGAGGACAACCGGGGGCTAGTGACCCCCCCCACACCCCCCATACGCTGCGAGAAGAGCTGCGGGAGTTTCTGGAGGATGTCCGGGGCTCCCGTAATAAGGTGCAGCTCGCTCTGCAGCGATGGGGGGACTTCCATCAGATCATCCGGGCCGCGAGGGCCCTTATGGGGGAGAGTAAAAGGACCGGGAAGCAGGGTGCCGCGGCTTACCAGCGGGTCCGCAGCTTCCGTGACTCCCTGCTCGCTTTTGGGGTGGGTCACGGTTTGCTGGGCCGTGGGCGTCCCTGCCAACGAGGATCCCCCCCAGCCCTCTTCATGGCCCCTATCACCATCGCAACATTGAACACCCGGGGCTGTAGGGTGGGTCTCCGCAGGTGCCAGGTGCTCTCCTTCCTTCGGGAGGGGGGGTACTCTGTGGTTTTCCTGCAGGAGACCCATACGGATCCAGCCACCGAGGACAGCTGGCGGCTGGAGGTGGGGGACAGGGTCTACTTTAGCCATCTCACTGCTCGTATGGCTGGAGTGGCTACCCTGTTCTCCCCCGACCTACGGCCCGAGGTGCTGGGGGTCGCCGAGGCTGTGCCGGGCCGCCTGCTGCACCTCCGGGTCCGCATGGAGGGGTTTGTGGTCAACCTCGCTAACGTCTACGCCCCGACATCGGGCCCGGAGTGACTGCATTTTTATCGGCAGGCGTCCGCCTTCCTCGGCTCCTTGGATCCTCGTGAGTGCCTGGTCCTGGGCGGGGACTTCAACGCCACCCTCGAGGACTGGGACCACTCAGGGACCGAGCAGAGCCAGGCCGCCGCGGACGTCCTCCGGGAGATTGTCGACCATCACTCCCTGGTGGACGTCTGGCGCGACCACCACCCGGACAATGTCTCCACGTTTACCTATGTCCGGGTGGAAGCCCATCGGTCGTGCCACTCCCAGTTGGACTGCATTTACTTGTCACGTTTCCACCTTTCACGGGCCCAGTCCTCCAGCATCCGGACGGCCCCTTTTTCGGATCACCACCTAGCCACCGTGACTGCCTCTCTCTGTGCGGAGAGGCCGGGGCCGGCCTATTGGCATTTTAATAATAGTTTGCTGGAGGATGTGGGCTTCGTGGCATCCTTCTGGGAGTTCTGGCTGGTCTGGCGAGGGCAGCGGCGTGCCTTTCCCTCGGCGCAGCGGTGGTGGGATCTGGGGAAGGTGCGTGCTCGGCTCTTCTGCCGTGACTACACCCGGGGCCCAGCCGACGTAGGGATGCGGCGATAGAGCAGTTGGAACGAGAGGTCTTGGAGCTAGAGAGGCGTCTGACCGCCAGCCCCGAGGATCCATCCCTTTGCGGAGCGTGCCGGGAGAAGCGGGAGGAGCTCCGGGCCCTCGACGATCATTGGGCCCGGGGTGCTTTTGTTTGATCCTGCATCCGCCTCCTTCGGGAGATGGATCGTGGCTCCCGCTTCTTCTACGCCCTGGAGAAAAGGAGGGGGGCCAGGAGGCACGTCACCTGCTTCCTGGCGGAGGATGGCACCCCCCTCACGGATCCGGCGGAGATGTGCGAGAGGGCCAGGACCTTCTACGCAAGCCTTTTCTCCCTGGATCTGACCGATCCTACCACTTGCAGAGTGCTTTGGGACGGACTCCCGACGGTCAGCGCGGGCGACCGGGACCGGCTAGAGCTGCCTCTCTCTCTGGCCGAGTTCTCGGAAGCCCTCCGCCGCATGCCCACCAATAAATCTCCGGGCATGGACGGGCTGACCGTGGAGTTCTACCGCGTGTTCTGGGACATCCTCGGCCCAGACCTTGTCACCATCTGGGCCGAGTCCTTGCAGAGCGGGGTCCTCCCTCTTTCATGCAGGCGAGCTGTGCTCGCCTTATTGCCGAAGAAGGGGGAACTCCGCGACTTACGGAATTGGCGTCCCATCTCGCTCCTCAGCACGGACTACAAAATCGTAGCCAAGGCCATCTCGCTGCGGCTAGGGTCCGTGATGGAGGACGTGATCCACCCAGACCAGACCTACACCGTCCCGGGCCGTACCATCTTTGATAACTTGTATCTGGTCCGGGATCTCTTGGAGCTTGGGTGTAGGGACGGTCTGTCGTTCGCCCTCCTGTCCCTGGACCAGGAGAAGGCGTTCGACAGGGTGGACCACGGGTATCTCCAGGGCACTCTGCGAGCGTTAGGCTTCGGATCCCAGTTTGTGGGTTTTCTCCAGGTGCTGTACGCTTCCGCAGAGTGTCTGGTCAGGCTCAACTGGACCCTGACCGAGCCGGTCAGCTTCGGGCGAGGAGTGCGGCAGGGGTGCCCCCTCTCGGGCCAGCTGTACGCTCTGGCGATCGAGCCCTTCCTCTGTCTCCTCCGCAGGAGGTTGACGGGGTTGGTGCTTCGGGAGCCGGAGCTGCGGCTGGTCCTGTCGGCGTACGCCGACGATGTGCTCCTCGTGGTCCAGGACCCGGGCGACTTGGCGCGGGTGGAGGCCTGCCAGGCCGTGTACTCGGCGGCCTCCTCCGCCCGGGTCAACTGGGTCAAGAGCTCTGGCCTGGTGGTAGGGGACGGGTGGCAGGCGAGCTCCCTCCCACCCGCGCTTCAGGCCATCCGGTGGAGCGCGGGTCCACTGCTCTATCTCGGCGTTTACCTTTCCGCCACGCNTGGCCACTGGGGGGGCAGATCTCCTTGCGGAGCCCCTGCTACACAACCCCCAGCTCTGTGTGCTGGTGGCGGAGTCCCCCTCGGTGCGCCGGAGGTTGGTCCTGGCAGAAGTCACCAGAGTCGGAGCCCTCCTGGATTACGACCGAGGAGACTGGCTGGATCCCCTGACGCTCGCTCGGCGCATGGGGCTCTCCAGGCCTTGTACTCCCCGGCGCGTACTTCAGGAGGTGAAGGCCGCTTTGCCGCCCGCTGCTCGGGCCTACCTCGACTGGGTCCTGTGAGAGGGCATGCCCTGCCCACCCTCCACCCCAGGCCCTCCGGACCTTTTCATCGGGCCCCTGCCCCGTGGACCCAACTGGCGGGGGGCCCCTTCTCCATGAGCCGGCTGCACGATCTGCAGCCAGTCCGCTTCCTGACCGCGCCAAGGAAACACCTATACACGCTCGTGCTCCACACACTTCACTTTCTCACCCTCATGTCCCGCCCCGACACAAAGGGGCGGGACCTCCTGCCACCTCTGGAGGGTGAGAAGCCCCGGTGGGCCAGCCTATATTCCACCCTGGTCCCGAGGCCCGCCGGGGATGTCAGCTGGCGGCTCCTTCATGGAGCCGTGAGCACGGGCGTGTATTTGGCACGGTTTACCCCTGCCCCTGATACCTGCCCCTTTTGCGGCGTGAGGGAGACCCTGGCGCACATTTATCTGGCGTGTGCCAGGTTGCAGCCCCTATACCGGCTCCTCACGAACCTTCTGTTGCGTTTTTGGCTGCACTTTTCCCCTCACCTCCTCCTCTATGCACTCCTTATCCGTGGCCCCACGAAGTCACGGGACCTCCTGGTCAACTTCCTCCTGGCCCTGGCTAAAATGACCATCTATGCAACCAGGGTGAGGAGGTTGGCCGGTGAAGCCTCCTGTGACTGTGGGGCCTGCTTCCGCTCCTCGGTCCGTTCACGTATCCGGGCAGAGTTCCTCTGGGCGGTGTCCACTGGCTCCCTTGACACCTTTGAGGAGCAGTGGGCGCTGTCCGGGGTTCTCTCCTTGGTGTCTGTCACGTTATTGATTTGAACTGGGACCATATAGAACATGGTTGCAACCAAAGTCCCGTAGTGGCACCAAATCTTGTATACAGGGGGTCAAATGAGGTGTCTAAGACAAGGTTATGGTTTGCTGGTTATGATTATGCTGTCTATATGTGTATATCAATTTTGTAGTTGAAGTTATGAATATTGGCTCTATGCTGTCTGTATTTCAAACTTATCCTGTGCTTCTGGGAGACGTCCCAGACAAGTTGGTGTTAGCTCTGCCTAGCCTGCTTGATGGCCCATTAAGGACCATCAGCGACACAATTGACCCATTGAGAGAAGGCAGATACGCCTTGTAACTCAGCAAAGTATGCAGGGCCTTGTCCATGTGACTCCAGACTCCATTTTGCTGTAATTTTCCACAGTAAGAACAAAGAGGTGTTCTTACACCTGGGAAAGACTATAAAAGGCTGATGCCTCATCTCCATCT
>QXTE01001202.1:0-23171 GCA_003942145.1 Platysternon megacephalum
GCTTTGAGCCAGGAGCTTAGGAGTCTCTCTCTGCCTTCAGAGAGAGAAGGGCCTGGCTGTAGGGAGCTAAGAACAGGGTACCTGAGCGGAGCAGGGCTGGGGAAAGGCAGAGGAGCCGGGGAGCTCTAGCATGGAAAGCCCCAGGCTGCAGCCTAGCAAAGGCCAACGGGTACTGGGGGTTGCAGAGGGCAGCCCACGGGCTGGCAAAGGCAGCAGGCCAAAACCCAGCCTGGCCTATGATGAGTGGCTGACACTGCAGTCTGCCCCAGAGTGGGGGCTAGTTGGTGACTGGCAGTAGCCTACGACTGAGGCAAGGTGGGGATAGTGGGTGGGGGTTCCCCTGGGAGGGGGAGACCCAGAGAAAGGGGTATTGGGAGGGACACGGGCCAGTGAAAAGTGGATCACCAGCCTGCAGGGGGTGCTCCAGCTGCTGAGAGAGCTAATTCCCTTGGACGACCAGCAGGAGGCACCGCAGGGGTGAGGCCGCAATCCTTTACACGTGGTGGAGAATGTGGGCAGAAGCGGTCTGCCCCTGACACAAGGGGCCAGGGCAAGGACTGTTGGACAATTGCCCAGACCAGGAAGTTGAAGAACAGACGGAGATATGCAGGACTATTCATAGAATATCAGGGTTGGAAGGGACCACAGGAGGTCATCTAGTCCAACCCCCTGCTCAAAGCAGGACCAATCCCCAACTAAATCATCCCAGCCAGGGCTTTGTCAAGCCTGACCTTAAAAACCTCTAAGGAAGGAGATTCCACCACCTCCCTAGGTAACCCATTCCAGTGCTTCACCACCCTCCTAGTGAAAAAGTTTTTCCTAATATCCAATCTAAACCTCCCCCACTGCAACTTGAGACCATTACTCCTTGTTCTGTCATCTGGTACCACTGAGAACAGTCTAGATCCATCCTCTTTGGAACCCCCTTTCAGGTAGTTGAAAGCAGCTATCAAATCCCCCCTCATTCTTCTCTTCTGCAGACTAAACAATCCCAGTTCCCTCAGCCTCTCCTCATAAGTCATGTGCTCCAGCCCCCTAATCATTTTTGTTGCCCTCCGCTGGACTCTTTCCAATTTTTCCACATCCTTCTTGTAGTGTGGGGCGCAAAACTGGACACAGTACTCCAGATGAGGCCTCACCAATGTCGAATAGAGGGGAATGATCACCTCCCTCGATCTGCTGGCAATGCCCCTACTTATACAGCCCAAAATGCCGTTAGCCTTCTTGGCAACAAGGGCACATTGTTGAATCATATCCAGCTTCTCGTCCACTGTAACCCCTAGGTCCTTTTCTGCAGAACTGCTGCCTAGCCATTCGGTCCCTAGTCTGTAGCAGTGCATGGGATTCTTCTGTCCTAAATGCAGGACTCTGCACTTGTCCTTGTTGAACCTCATCATATTTCTTTTGGCCCAATCCTCTAATTTGTCTAGGTCCCTCTGTATCCTATCCCTACCCTCCAGTGTATCTACCACTCCTCCCAGTTTAGTGTCATCTGCAAACTTGGATGGTTGCAGTGTCACTCCCTGTCATGGTGACTGGCCCCCGATCTCCAGTGAGCGCCCGCACCACAAGTACCCCCTCCAGCACCCTTAACTGTATCCCCTTCCCTGCCCCCCCCCGGCAGTATCCTCTTTTGGGGAACCTGAAATATGGTAACCCTACAGTAAGGCAGGTGAACTGATGAGCTCTATTTCCATGAAAGGATAACAGACTGAGAATCAGCACCAGGATATGTGCCAGACACACCAAGGGAGGAAACACTACTGCAGCCTATTGAGACCCAGGGAAGCTTAAAAACACCCAGGAATCCAGAGGAATTCCCCTGACAGCAGTCTAGTGAGGGTATGTCTACACATACACAGGTCTACACATATATATGTCAACCCTTCACCCTTTCTGGGTCCCAGAGCTCAGGCTCTAACCTGAGCCCAATTGTCTACACAGCAATTTTCAGTCTGGGGCCCGAGCCCAAGTCAGCTGTCCCGAGCCAGCCTTGGACTTTTTATACCTGTGTAGATGTACCCTGAATGACCAAAAAGAGGTGCTTGACTGGATCTGTGACAACAACTTAGGAGGTGAGCATTTTTTTTCTGGAATTCTCGCTTCATCTTTGCGTTAGAAAGTTAAAGAAAAGCCGGATGGCTGTTTACATAGTCCCATGGAACTGTTGGAATGATTGGTACTATATTTACATTAAGGAACAGGAGTACTTGTGGCACCTTAGAGACTAACAAATTTATTGTAGCATAAGCTTTCGTGGGCTACAGCTCACTTCATCGGATGCATGCAGTGGAAAATACAGAAGGAAGATATATATATACACACATGAAACAATGGATCTTACCATACACATTATAAGGAGAGTGATCAGTTGTCAGCAGGAGAGAAAAAAAAAAAAAAAAAAAAAAAAAAAAAGGTCTTTGTGGTGGTAATGAAAATGGCCCATCTCCAGCACTTGACAAGGAGATATAAGGAACTGTAGGGGGGGGGGGGGAAAGATAAGCATGGAGAAATAGTTTTACCTTGTGTAATGGCCCATCCACTCCCAGTCTTTATTCAAACCTGATTTGATGGTATCCAATTTGCAAATTAATTCCAATTCAGCAGTTTCTCGTTGGAGTCTGTTTTTGAAGTTTTTTTGTTTTAATATTGCGACTTTTAGGTCTGTAATCGAGTGGCCAGGGAGGTTGAAGTGTTCTCCAACTGGTTTTTGAATGTTATAATTCTTGACGTCTGATTTGTGTCCATTTATTCTTTTACGTAGAGACTGTCCGGTTTGGCCAATGTACGTGGCAGAGGGGCATTGCTGGCACATGATGGCATATATCACATTGGTAGATGTGCAGGTGAACGAGCCTCTGATAGTGTGGCTGATGTGATTAGGTCCTATGATGGTATCCCCTGAATAGATATGTGTACAGAGTTGGCAACGGGCTTTGTTGCAAGGATAGGTTCCTGGGTTAGTGTTTTTTGTTGTTTGGTGTGTGGTTGCTGGTGAATATTTGCTTCAGGTTTGGGGGTTGTCTGTAAGCAAGGACTGGCTTACTCTGAAACCTATATTTACATTGACTCCTTATTTCATCAATATCAAGATTAAGAACTAAACATTAATGTTGGCTTGATATTTACTAAAATAAATTAATGGCTTTTTAATAGCTTATGCATTTGATCTTTTAACATTAGGTTGAAAAAATTAGATCTCTGGGGACAAGGGAAGTGAAACTTACCAAAAAAAAAAGAAAAATGTGACCTTTATTAATTTGGTTGAATGGAATATTGTACTTGCAGGAAAATAATAAACTGTAGGGAGAAATAAAGGCAATGTTCATTAGTATATACTTAAAATTCACCTCTGAAGAACAGCATCTCTTTGAAGATCTCTTCTCTAGCATAACCCACTGCTTGGACTCGCTCTGTATATTTACCTAAATCTTCACCTGTTGCATTTTGGAGGACGAGCCTTTTACCTTATTCTTTTAAGAAGAATGAGTAGACTGAAGCAGAAACTAACAGTTCTTTTACCTTCCAACTGAAGCTGGTACAGCATGGAGCAGTTATCTAGCACAGCTAACATACTTCCTTTTGACAGGCATGCAGGAGCAATATGATTGTCATAAATTGTTATTGGAGAGCCTGTGTGGCCCAGCTTGCCGAGCAGCAAGCAGGGCTGCTGCGGGGGAGGGCACATGGACCTCAATGGAGGCCAGTGCTGGGGCCTAAAGACTGTTTCACCTGTGGGCGACAGGGACACTTGAAAAGGGAGTGCCCCTATCGGGATGGAGCAAAGAGGCTCCGCCCGGGACATGATGGAGAGACTCGAGTGCCCCCTGTGAAGCGAACAGGGGGGCTCCAAATGTGTTGGGCCTGTGGGGAACCAGGGCACATGAAGAGGGAGTGCCCTCGGGGGACTCACAGGACCCGGCCTAGCCCGGAGGTGGCCCAAGGAATGCACTGGCTGTGCTACCTATGCCACAAGGGGGGCCAGAGAAAGCGGCCTTGGCCCCAGAGAAGGAGGGGAAGGCCAGAGAATCGGGCTCGGTCTGAGACTACCCCAAAGCAGGGGGTGGTGAAGACCGGGGGCCCAGAAGAGAGGGGGTCTGGGGCAGAGGGGCCCCAGTTCCACAGGGGAACCCACCTGGGAGCTAAGCAGGCTACAGTGGGCACCCAAACCCTTCCGGAGGGTGCCCGGTTGCTCCTCATGCTGGAGAACCTGCGGCAGGAACGGGATGTCCTGTGGGCCCAGCTGAGGGGAAAAACTGGGGAGATAAAAACACCCCCACCCCCGGGTGGAGGGGATCTTGAGGTGGGGTGTGTGTAGTGGGGTGGTCACCCCGCTCCTGCCCAGAGAGGTTAAAAACAGCCCTTGAAGAGGGCTGTGGCTGGGGCAAGAGGCTCCCAGGCTGATTGGGGAAGTAGGCACAGCTGGGAGCCACGCCCCAAACAGACCACAGCTGGCCCCTATAAAAAGGCTTTGAGCCAGGAGCTCAGGAGTCTCTCGCTGCCTTTAGAGAGAGAAGGGCCTGGCTGCAGGGTGCTAAGGACAGGGTACCTGAGCGGAACAGGGCTGGGGAAAGGCAGAGGAGCCGGGGAGCTCTAGCCTGGAAAGCCCCAGGCTGCGGCCTAGCAAAGGCCAACACGTACTGTGGGTTGCAGAGGGCAGCCCACGGGCTGGCAAAGGCAGCAGGTCCAAACCCAACCTGGCCTATGATGAGTGGCTGACACTGTAGTCTGCCCCAGAGTGGGGGCTAGTTGGTGACTGGCAGTAGCCTACGACTGAGGCAAGGTGGGGATAGTGGGTGGGGGTTCCCCTGGGAGGGGGAGACCCAGAGAAAGGGACACAGGCCAGTGGCAAGTGGATCACCAGCCTGCAGGGGGCGCTCCAGACGCTGGGAGAGCTAATTCCCTTGGACGACCAGCAGGAGGCGCCGCAGGGGTGAATCCGCAATCCTTTACAACCCCCCTGAGTGAGAAAGTTGCAGCGCTGTAAAGTGGCAGTGTAGACAAGGCCTAAGTCACTTGTACTATTTGATGCAAACCAATTAACCTGTTTGGCATGTGAAACTGCTCTAATCTCTTTTTCTTTGAAAACCATTACAATGCAAATCACAGTAACTAAACAGGTGTTTGTTGTTTGTTCATGTTACAGCTGAAAGTTAAACAGGGACTTCAGCATGAGACTACATTGTTCAGGGTTGGGTTACATTCCAGAAATGCATACATCTTCAGGGTGTCTATGCTGAGAAAATTCAGACCCGTAATTCACCACTGCTGCAGTTTCAACAAACTCAATAGTCCAGTGATAATACTAGTATTTTGCTATGTCTTCACACTCCTCCTCCTTTTACAGGCTTTTCACCATCATGTCTGTGGCTGCTTGAGCAGCAACTGCCTGGAGCTCTGCCCATCACCATGCCACACAATTGAAGAAATTAAAGACTTCCTGCTCACAGCCATAGTTGAGACACCCCAACACCATCTGGAAGGAGGATCCTCTCGCACTGAGGTTACCTCTCCGGGGGAGGGAACTCCAGTTACTAGGAAAAGGCAGGTGTTAGTAATGGGAGATTTGATCATTAGAAACATAGATAGCTGGGTTTGTGATGACCAGGAGAACCGTATGGTGACTTGCCTGCCTGGTGCGAAGGTTGTGGATCTCTCGAGGCATCTAGACAGACTTATGTGTAGTGCTGGGGAGGAGCCGGTGGTCGTGGTACATGTAGGTACCAATGACATAGGGAAGGGTAGGAGAGACGTCCTGGAGGCCAAATTTAGGCTGCTAGGGAAGAGACTGAAATCCAGGACCTCTATGGTGGCATTCTCAGAAATGCTCCCAGTTCCACGCGCAGGGCCAGGTAGGCAGGCAGAGCTTCAGAGTCTCAATGCGTGGATGAGACGATGGTGTAGAGAGGAGGGGTTTAGATTCATTAGGAACTGGGGAAACTTTTGGGATGCGGGGAGCCTATACAGGAGAGATGGGCTCCACCTAAACCAAAGTGGAACCAGACTGCTGGCACTAAACATTAAAAAGGTTGTAGAGCAGTTTTTAAACTAGGAGATGGGGGAAAGCCGAATGCTGCAGAGGAGCATGTGGATCGGAGAGAGACTTCTCTTAGAGGAGAGTCTATTGATAGAGATTCTCTAGGTTATAGTCAGGAACAGAGGATGGAAGAGGATAATGTAAGGGCCAGACCAGACGAGAAACATTCACATAAAAAAGAATCTGACACATCAGAAAAGGGCAGACAAATAAACAGTGACAAGTTTTTAAAGTGATTGTACACAAATGCTAGAAGTCTAAATAATAAGATGGGTGAACTAGAGTGCCTTGTGATAAAGGAGGATATTGACATAATAGGCATCACAGAAACCTGGTGGACTGAGGACAATCAATGGGACACAATCATTCTGGGGTACAAAATATATCGGAAGGACAACAGGTTGTGCGGGGGGGGGGGNAATAGTCCAGTGATAATACTAGTATTTTGCTATGTCTTCACACTCCTCCTCCTTTTACAGGCTTTTCACCATCATGTCTGTGGCTGCTTGAGCAGCAACTGCCTGGAGCTCTGCCCATCACCATGCCACACAATTGAAGAAATTAAAGACTTCCTGCTCACAGCCATAGTTGAGACACCCCAACACCATCTGGAAGGAGGATCCTCTCGCACTGAGGTTACCTCTCCGGGGGAGGGAACTCCAGTTACTAGGAAAAGGCAGGTGTTAGTAATGGGAGATTTGATCATTAGAAACATAGATAGCTGGGTTTGTGATGACCAGGAGAACCGTATGGTGACTTGCCTGCCTGGTGCGAAGGTTGTGGATCTCTCGAGGCATCTAGACAGACTTATGTGTAGTGCTGGGGAGGAGCCGGTGGTCGTGGTACATGTAGGTACCAATGACATAGGGAAGGGTAGGAGAGACGTCCTGGAGGCCAAATTTAGGCTGCTAGGGAAGAGACTGAAATCCAGGACCTCTATGGTGGCATTCTCAGAAATGCTCCCAGTTCCACGCGCAGGGCCAGGTAGGCAGGCAGAGCTTCAGAGTCTCAATGCGTGGATGAGACGATGGTGTAGAGAGGAGGGGTTTAGATTCATTAGGAACTGGGGAAACTTTTGGGATGCGGGGAGCCTATACAGGAGAGATGGGCTCCACCTAAACCAAAGTGGAACCAGACTGCTGGCACTAAACATTAAAAAGGTTGTAGAGCAGTTTTTAAACTAGGAGATGGGGGAAAGCCGAATGCTGCAGAGGAGCATGTGGATCGGAGAGAGACTTCTCTTAGAGGAGAGTCTATTGATAGAGATTCTCTAGGTTATAGTCAGGAACAGAGGATGGAAGAGGATAATGTAAGGGCCAGACCAGACGAGAAACATTCACATAAAAAAGAATCTGACACATCAGAAAAGGGCAGACAAATAAACAGTGACAAGTTTTTAAAGTGATTGTACACAAATNTGGAATTATTAACTAGGGTTTGTAACCTGCCCTTTAAATCGGCTTCTGTACCCAATGACTGGAAGATAGCTAATGTAACGCCAATATTTAAAAAGGGCTCTAGAGGTGATCCCGGCAATTACAGTAAGTCTAACATCGGTACCGGGCAAATTAGTCAAAACAATAGTAAAGAATAAAATTATCAGACACGTAGAAGAACATAACTTGTTGAGCAATAGTCAGCATGGTTTCTGTAAAGGGAAATCGTGTCCTACTAATCTATTAGAGTTCTTTGAAGGGGTCAACAAACATGTGGACAAGGGGGATCCAGTGGACATAGTGTACTTAGATTTCCAGAAAGCCTTTGCCAAGGTCCCTCACCAAAGGCTCTTACGTAAATTAAATTGTCATGGGATAAAAGGGAAGGTCCTTTCATGGATTGAGAACTGGTTAAAAGACAGGGAACAAAGGGTAGGAATTAATGGTAAATTCTCAGCATGGAGAGGGGTAACTAGTGGTGTTCCCCGAGGGTCAGTCCTAGGACCAATCCTGTTCAATTTATTCATAAATGATCTGGAGAAAGGGGGTAAACAGTGAGGTGGCAAAGTTTGCAGATGATACTAAACTGCTCAAGATAGTTAAGACCAAAGCAGACTGTGAAGAACTTCAAAAAGATCTCACAAAACTAAGTGATTGGGCAACAAAATGGCAAATGAAATTTAATGTGGATAAATGTAAAGTAATGCACATTGGAAAAAATAACCCCAACTATACATACAATATGATGGGGGCTAATTTAGCTACAACGAGTCAGGAAAAAGATCTAGGAGTCATCGTGGATAGTTCTCTAAAGACGTCCACGCAGTGTGCAGAGGCGGTCAAAAAAGCAAACAGAATGTTAGGAATCATTAAAAAGGGGATAGAGAATAAGACGGAGAATATATTATTGCCCTTATATAAATCGATGGTACGCCCACATCTCGAATACTGCGTACAGATGTGGTCTCCTCACCTCAAAAAAGATATTCTAGCACTAGAAAAGGTTCAGAGAAGGGCAACTAAAATGATTAGGGGTTTGGAATGGGTCCCATATGAAGAGAGATTAAAGACGCTAGAACTTTTCAGCTTGGAAAAGAGGAGACTAAGGGGGGATATGATAGAGGTATATAAAATCATGAGTGATGTGGAGAAAGTAGATAAGGAAAAGTTATTTACTTATTCCCATAATAAAAGAACTAGGGGTCACCAAATGAAATTAATGGGCAGCAGGTTCAAAACAAATAAAAGGAAGTTCTTCTTCATGCAGCGCACGGTCAACTTGTGGAACTCCTTACCTGAGGAGGTTGTGAAGGCTAGGACTATAACAGTGTTTAAAAGAGAACTGGATAAATTCATGGAGGTTAAATCCATTAATGGCTATTAGCCAGGATGGGTAAGGAATGGTGTCCCTAGACTCTGTTTGCCAGAGGGTGGAGATGGATGGCAGGCGAGAGATCACTTGATCATTGCCTGTTAGGTTCACTCCTGTTGGGGCACCTGGTGTTGGCCACTGTCAGTAGACAGGATACTGGGCTAGATGGACCTTTGGTCTGACCCAGTATGGCCGTTCTTATGTTAGTTATCAAGGGCCATGATGGAAAGGGGCCATGACCGGGATGCACTGCAGTGCAGGGTTAAAGTGAAGGAGCTGCGGAATGCCTACCGCAAAGCCCACGAGGCAAACGGCCGCTCGAGTGCTCCCCCCACGACCTGCCGATTCTACAAAGAGCTGGATGCGATACTTGGGGGCGACCCCACCTCCACTCCAAAGACCACCATGGACACTTCAGAGCCCAGTTCAACAAGGCAGGAGGAGGAGGAAAGCAGGAGCGAGGGTGCTGAGGAGGAGAGGGACAGCCCGGCATCCCTAGATGCATGCAGCCAGGAGCTGTTCTCAAGCCAGGAGGAAGGTAGCCAGTGCTTGGGGAAGAACAAACACCAGAGGAGGTGCTCAGTAAGTGGCTTTTATTTTGGGAAGGAAGTTGTTCAGTGCAGGCTCTTGGGGCGAGGAGGGTTAGGGCTGCATGCATGCCCAGATGCAGAATAGGGCATTGATGTGCTCTCTCACATTGCGGTAATTGGCCTCAGTGATCTCTTCAAAGGTCTCATGCAGAAGCTGGGCAATCCGTTTGTGCAGGTTCCTTGGCAGAGCTACTGTGCTCCTTGTCCCACTAAGGCTAACGTGTCCGCGCCACTGTGCCATGAGGGGCAGGGGGACCATTGCTGCACACAGGCAAGCTGCATATGGGCCAGGGCGGAAGCCGCATTGCAGTAGAAGACCCTCCCTTGCTTCCCAGGTTACCCTCAGCAGCGAGATATCTTCCAGGACGAACTCCTGTGGAAAATGTGGGGACAGTGTTCAGTGTAGGTGCCCCCTGCAACTGTTGGCTCTCCCCAAGGCACAGAAACCCAGAGGACAGTACGGCTGTGAAACTTGCCCCTGTGCTTACTCACCATTTTGGGTCTCCTGTGAGTTATGTTCACTTGCTTTGGGATGGGCAATTTCTGTTATTGTGTAGACTGTGCTTGCCCTTAAGTATGGGGGAATCATTGCTCTGTCTGGTGTGAACAATGCTGCCTCTGTTAAGTGTTGTATTTTGGCTTTACAGATGCAACCTTAGGATCTCAGCCGTCCGTGTTATCACCGGCCGAAAGACTCCAAAGAATTAGGAAGCGGCCACATAGAAGTAAAGAGGACATGCTGCATGAAGTAATGCTGCAGTCCCTTAATGAAAATCAAAAAGCGCTTGAGTGGCGGGAGAGTGAAAGGAGGGTCGGCCAGCAGAATGTGGATCGCCAGCACAAAAGCACGGAGCGGCTGCTAAGCATTATGGAGCACCAAGTGGACTCAATACAGGCGCTCATAGCAATGCAGGCAGAGCACTTCCACGCCTGTGCCCCCCTCCCCTGCAGCCCTTATCCCAAAACTCTTTCCTTTGTGCCCCCATGTCACCTCCAACCCACTTTCCTCAACATCCGGGTTCTTATCGCCACCAGCTGCCTCTAACACCTGTAGCTTCACCACCCAGCCCTGCAAACTACAACCCCTACCCACTGCACTCAACCCCCATCACCATGCATTTTAGCCAGCCAGAAGTGCAGCACTCATTGCACAGCACGCCAGACAGGAAGGCTGAGTATGATAGGACATACGCAAATCTGTGATTGTACCATTCCCCTCCCCACCCCCTTGCCCTTTCTGTTTCCCAAGCAGTTGTGTTTCTTTTCAATAAATGAATTTTCTTTTCAATAAATGGATGTTTTGGCTTTGAAAACATTCTTTATTATTGCATTAAGTAAAAGATACCTTAGCACAGGAAAACAACAGGCACTGCAAGTCAGTATAGCAAAAACAGATTCCTACTAACATTGGAACCACTGCACTTCACTCCTGTGCAGGGCACCAAACATTACTGGTGGCTTTCAGCCTCAAATTGCTCCCTTAAGGCATCTCTAATTCTTGCAGCCCCACACTGGGCCCCTCTAATAGCCCTGTTCTCTGGCTGTTCAAATTCAGCCTCCAGGTGTTGAACCTCCAAGGTCCATGCCTGAGTGAATCTTTTACCCTTCCCTTCACAAATGTTATGGAGGGTACAGCACGCGAATATAACCGTGGGGATGTTGTCATCGGCCAGGTCCAGCTTCCCATATAGACAGCGCCAGCGGCCCTTTAAATGGCCAAAAGCACACTCCACAGTCATTCTGCACCAACTCAGCCTGTTGTTGAACCGTTCCTTGCTGCTGTCAAGGCTCTCTCTGTAGGGTTTCATGAGCCACGGCATTAAAGGGTAAGCGGGGTCTCCAAGGATCACAATGGGCATTTCGACTTCCCCTATGGTGATCTTCTGGTCTGGGAAAAAAGTCCCGGCTTGCAGCTTCCTGAACAGGCCTGTGTTCCAAAAGATGCGTGCGTCATGCACCTTTCTGGACCAGCCTGCGTTAATGTCAGTGAAATGCCCACGGTGATCCACAAGCTCCTGGAGAACCATGGAGAAATACCCCTTCCGATTAATGTACTCGGAGGCTAGGTGGGCTGGTGCCAGAATTGGAATATGCTTCCCATCTATTGCCCCTCCGCAGTTAGGGAAACCCATTTATGCAAAGCCAGCCACAATGTCATGCACGTTACCCAGAGTCACGGTTCTTCTGAGCAGGATGAGATTAATGGCCCTGCAAACTTGCATCAACATGATTCCAACGGTCGACTTTCCGACTCCAAACTGGTTAGCGACCGATCGGTAGCTGTCTGGAGTTGCCAGCTTCCAGATTGCAATAGCCACCTGCTTCTCCACTGTCAGGGCAGCTCTCAATCTCGTGTCCTTGCGCCGCAGGGTGGGGGCGAGCTCATCACACAGTCCCATGAAAGTGGCTTTTCTCATCTGAAAGTTCTGCAGCCACTGCTCGTCATCCCAGACTTGCATGATGATGTGATCCCACCACTCAGTGCTTGTTTCCCAAGCCCAAAAGCGGTGTTCCACTGCGGTGAGCATGTCCGTGAATGCCACAAGCAATCTCGTGTCTTATGCGAGTTGACATCATCGTCGGACTCCTCGCTGTCAGTTTGTAGCTTAAGGAGTAACTCAACTGCCATTCGTGACGTGCTGGCGAGACCCATCAGCATATTCCTTAGCACTTCAAGGTCCATTCCTGCAGACCGAAAGGGAAGACAGAGCGCGCAGTACAAAAAACATTGAAAGATGGTGCCAAATGTGGATGGAAGCACGGGGATTGCTGGGATGCGAAGCGATTCATCACGGCGTGTTCGGACAGGACCCAGAATGCCCCGCACCTGCCCCCGCACCCCCTTCCCACAAGCCACAGCGCCAGAATGGGAAGAGGTGCTCTGTGGGATAGCTGCCCATAATGCACCGCTCCCAATGCAGCTGCAAATGCCGTAAATGTGGCCACGCCAGTGCATTTGCAGCTGAGAGTGTGGCCACACGGCAGCGCTTTCCCTACTGCGCTCTCCGAGGTCTGGTTTAACTCACAGCCCTCTACATCTGCAAGTGAAGCCATGCCCAAGGAGAAGGCTGAGAAACTGAAGGAGTCCCAGCCACCTGGTTTGGCTGTGAAAGAACTGAAATGAACCAGTCATGCACAGAGCTTTTTTCATGTATTATAATAAAAGAGGGAACTGTTTAAAAAAAAGCAGAAGCTTCAGTGTAGAGAGAGCACTGGAGACTGTACCATAGCAATATTGCCAAGCCCAGAGATGACCTGTACCTGCCAATAGTAGGGGGGAGGGGAAGGATACAGAGGGCAGCCAGCTTCAGCAGTGTTACTGAGCATGCTCAGTGACCCTGCATGCCCCTCCATGCGACACCTCTGGCCAAGCCCAAATGTTAAAAAACATCATGAGCGAGACAAGGTGGATGAGGTAATATCTGTTATGCCACAATGGCTAAAGAACAGAGCAAAAGAAGCAGTTAGAGGGAAAAATACATTCTTTAAAAATTGGAAGTCAAATCCTACTGAGGAAATAGAAAAGAGCATAAACTCTGGCAAGTGAAGTGTAAAGGTATAATTAGGCAGGCCAAAAAAAGAATTTGAAGAGCAACTAGCAAAAGACTCTCAAACTAACAGCAAAAAAAAAAAAAAAAGTAGATCAGAAGAAAATCTGCTAAACAATCAGTTGAGTCACTGGATGATCGAGGTGCTAAAGGAGCCCTCAAGGAAGACAAGGCCATAGCAGAGAAGCTAAATGAATTCTTTGTATCAGTCTTCACTGCAGAGGATGTGAGGGAGAATCCAACACCTGAATCATTCTTTTTAGGTGACAGATCTGAGGAACTGTGCCAGATTGAGGTGTCAATAGAGGAATTTTTGGAACAATTGATAAATTAAACAGTAATAAGTCACCAGGACCAGACTGTATTCACCCAAGAGTTCTGTCAGACCTCAAATATGAAATTGCAGAACTATTAATTGTGGTATGTAACCTATCACTTAAATAAGCTTCTGTATCAGATGACTGGAGGATAGCTACCGTAATTTTTTAAAAAAAAGAAAGGCTCCAGGCAATTACAGGCCAGTAAGCCTAACTTCAGTACCAGGCAAATTGTAAAGAACAGAATTATCAGACACACAGATTAACATGATTTACTAGGGAAGAATCAACATGGCTGTGACATATCAGGTTACAAGCGAGACTTATGAGCAGCTGTGTCACACTTGCCCTGCACCATTGGGTGCCTTGCATTGCCTTGCTGAAGGAGTTCCCACCTGGGCTCCTCACAAACAGCCTTCCAGCCACACATGAGTGTTTGTGTGTAACTGCAGCCTGCCAGCCACACTTGGGTTACACTCTGGCTCTCGCCAGCACTGGTTATACTGCAGGGTGACCTTAGATTTCCCCCCAGAAATGTATGTCCTGTACTGCCCAGCTTTCTACTTGACAATACAAATTATATAAAGTCCATTATTTCTTATAAGAGAAATAATATGCACACAAATTGCCACCCTAAATAGTGTTTCCCAGATACTTCAATTTAAACACACTGGATTAGATAAAACAACAAAGCAACGTTATTAACTACAAAGAGAGAGATTTTAAGTGAGTACAAGTAATGAGGCATAAAAGTCAGAAATGGTTACATGAAACACAACTAGTGCCTAACTCAAATTGTGTTAAATTCAAAGTAAAGTTTTCTCACCACATGCTTTCAGTGGTCTTACTGACCAAGCTCCTTAAGTCAGGACCCTCTCTCTCCCCATGCCCATCACATTGACTGCACCTAAAGCAACAAAGGAAATACATGTTGGATACTGGGAGAAAGGGTCCTGAGCTAAGAAGCTTGGTTATAATTTTATCAAGACTACCCCTAACTGGAGCTGAATTATCTGTACTCTCCAAGGGACTGGTCTTCTGTACCACAACAGAACCTTATACCATACTAACATGTGGAGAACTGGAAGAATACTTCCACCGACTCTGCCAAGAATTCTTTCACAACAATGACGACGCCACCCACAATTACTATATTCCCACCGACAGTCATAAGAAAAAAGAATCATCTGACTGGACATCCCACTGTGGACAAAGCCACACTCTTGATCATAACACTGATTGCTTCAGAAAAAAAATTGACTGTGAAATCCTTAACAAACATCACATCTACCACAATTCTCCACACTGCTGAGCGGACAGCTATACAGAAATTCAACCACGAGATGGTGATCAAACCAGCAGACAAGGGGGGGGGGCCATCATAGTCCCCAACTGTGATGACTACATTAGCTAGGCCAACCAACAACTTTCCAACACCACCAACTATAAAGAACTCAAAGAAGATCCCATACCACAATTTATCTAGGAGTTTAAGGATATCATCAAATCCTTCCCCAAACAACTGCAAGAGAAACTCTACAACCTCATCTCCCATGAACCTACCCCAGGGACCTTCTACATGCTTCCCAAAATACACAAACAAGGGAAACCCAGGCGGAGTCCTTATATCTGACCACAGCACTCTTATTGGAGGAATATCGGGACTCATAGAAACCACGCATAAGAGGTTGGGAAACCAGAACTGTCTGGGCCAGAAGGGGGAGATTACTCTGTCCTGGCAGATTCTATGTAGAACTCATGGCAGGAGCAGTAGTGAAGGGAAGGCATAGTTGAATTGGTCTGACCAAGTAAGAAGCAAAACCTCGCCCTGGGAGTGGTGAGTTAGGGCTTTTCTGGAGCAATACATGATGCATTTCCTGTTTGCTTGAGAGGCAAACAGATCGCTGGTTGGGGTTCCCCATAGAGTACACACTACAGGGTCATGGAGCTCCCACTTGTGGTTGACTGAGAAATATCTTCTGAGAGAATCTGTGAGCACATTTTGCTTCCTCAGGAGATAGGCTGTGGATAGGGTGATCTGATTGCTGATACACCAGTTCCAGAGACTGCACACACGGAGGTGGATCGCGCTCCCACTTGCTTGTTGGTGTTGAAGACAGATGTAACGTTGTCTGACATTATAAGGACATGGTGAGTGCAGAAGAATGGAAGAAAGGACTTGCATGGCTTCCGTACTTCTCACAACTCCAGGATATTGATGTGCATTCTGGCCTCTCGAGATGTCCATGCATCTTGTGCCATGTGGCTGTTCATGTGGGCTCCACAACCTAATAGGGATGTGTCCATAATGATGTTCCTCAGGAGAGAAAGGGGATGCAAACGCATGCCTGACATGGATTTGTCCAGCACAGTAGGGAAGACAGTGCCTTAGCCAGAACTGTCACCATGAGGTTCACGGAATGACGGCTTGGGGAGTATACCCAGTGCAGCCAAGCTTGAAAGCAATGAAGGTGGAGTCTTGCGAATGGAGTGACATAGTGCATGAGGCCATATGACCTCAGAGAGACAGACACGTTTTGACCAGTACTCAAGGGTTGCTTGTGACATGAGCTATGATATTGTTCATTGTCTGAAACCTGGCCGTAGGCAGGTACGCTCTTGGGGTGATAGAATTTAAGGTTGCCCTGATGAAATCCAGAGATTGTCAGGGGTGAGAACAGATTTCTCGATATTTACGCTGACTCCCAGTGAAGAGAGGAAATGTAGCATCATGGAAGTTGATGCATAGGCTTCCTGGCGGGACGTGGCAATAAAGAGCCAGTCATCAAGACAGGGGAAGACAATGAGACCACGATGTCTGATGTGGGCCACTACAACTGAGAATATCTTGCTAAAGACTCTGGGGGCAATTTCTTTTCTGAAGGAGAGAACTCTATACTGAAAATGGTCAGAGCCCACCATGAATCTGAGAAAGCTGCGAGAGGGATGAATGTCTACATGAAAGTAGGCGTCCATCATATTAAGAACTGTGAATCATATGCCCTTTGCTAAAAGATCGCTGCCAATGTGACGCTGTGAAATCTGAGTTTGCAAATGGAGCAGTTAAGATGGTGGAGGTCTAGGATTGGTCTCCAACCATTCTTCTTTTTGGGGATCAGGAAGTAGGTCAAGTAAAACCCTCTCCACCCTTGGTATTGCAGAGGGACATATCTATTGCTCCTCCCTGCAGTAAGGAATTCACCTCTTGTTTGAGAAGAGTGGTCCCCATAGAGAGGTGGGGAGTAGGGGGTTGGTAGAGGTAGAGATGCAAACTATTGTATAGCCAGAGTGGCTGAGGTTCAGCTCCCACTTGTCCATTGTTATTGCACTCCAGTTGTTGAAAGAGTGTGCTAGACGGTCCCTAAATGGTGTGGTGGGGGGAGAGTTGGGAGGGCTTACTGTTCTGTGGCTGAGATTGAGATACTGAGCCTTGTTGCAGAGGGTGTAGGGAAACTCTCCCACCGACATAGTGCTGTCTACACCGGTGCTTAGGTCTGTGTAACTTACATGGCTCAGGGGGGTGACTTTTTCACACCCCTGAGTGACATAAATTATACTGCAATAAGTATTAGTGTAGACATAGCCTTAGTAAAACCACCACCTTTTTCTTTTCAGTTATATTCTGTTCCAGTCTCTTGGTAGAGGTGGACCAGTCCTCTGAGCTATCAAGCCAGTCCATTTTCCCCAAAGAGCCAGACACTTTTAGCTTTCTTTTCCCCACAAATGGTTAGTTCACTCAGTCCCAGTGGCTGAAGGCTGCAGTGTCCTTTTAGCGTCTCCTTCACTAGGCCTATGCAGTCACTGCATTTCATTGTATTGCTGGATTAGGACCCCAGGTTCATCACTAGTTGGTGACTTTTGCTCTGTAAACAAAATTTGTAGAAACCTCACAAATGGCATTCTGACTAATATTTTTTACTAACCATACACAAACATGCAAGGCCTGGCTACTGATGTACTGTTGTTCTGGCTGGTTTCTAAAGAGAACACTCCTAAAAGGCTCAAACTATTTTAAGGGACCCTATCCAATTCACATACATTACCAGGGCAAAGGGAGAAACAGGGAAGAAGGACTACAACTTTCTCTTTCCTTGGAAAGTTCCAGCCTGGGAGCCCCAAGTGTTTTATTATTACTTATATTACAACTAAAATTGGGACCCCCTTGTGCTAGGCACTGTGCAAACACAGATGGGGAAACAGTCTCTGGCCCAAAGAGCTTACACTCTAAATAGACAAGACAGTCAAACAGTGACATGGAAAATGACTTACTGAAGGTACACATAGAAAGTCAGGGGCAGAGCACAGAGGAGAATCTAGGTATCCTGCTGTGACGTTGTACTCCATATGTTTTATGGAAATATGCTTATGAGTGTGAATATGATGTAACTGGAATATGCTTTATGCAAAAGGTCTCTTGTAAGGTATAATTGCAAAGCTTATAATCTACTGAGTGTGTTCATCCTATTTGTATGCATGTATCGTTCTTGTATCTGAAGCTAGAAATATGAAGTATAACTCTGAGGTCCTATCGTAATTATGCAAAGTGTGGGCCATTAATGGTGGTTTAGAATCTTGATGGCTCCCATTGACTAGGACAATTGGTTGTAAATGGCTCTGTTTACTTACAAACCTTCCTGTGTATGTGTGGGCCAGCCCAGGCAGAATGGAGGCTGGGGTCTCACAGGACATGTGATCATGTCACCTGATACTGGAATCCATCTTAAATCTGGTACTTTTCCATTTAGGAGGGGTGGGGACCCAAAGAGACAAAAGATTCCTGCCTTGTGCCAAAGCTATAAAAGGGGGTGGAACAGAACAAAGGAGGCAGCCGGTCATGAGAACACCCCTGTTTTCCACCTAAGATGTCTGCTGGAACTAACAGGGACTGTACCAGGGGAAAGGATTGCGCCCAGACTAGGAAGGAGTCTAGTCTGTGAAAGAAGCTTATTGGAACATCTCTGAGGGTGAGATTTTACCTGTAAACAGTTTCTTAATGTATTAGGCTTAGACTTGTGTGTTTTTGCTTTATTTTGCTTGGTGACTTACTTTTTTCTATCTGTTATTCCTTGAAACCAGTTAAATCCTACTTTTTAGACCTAATAAAATTACTTTTGTTTATTAATGAACCAGAGTAAGTGATTAATACCTGGGGAGCAAACAGCTATGCATACAGGAACTCCTCACTTAACGTTGTAGTTATGTTCCTGAAAAATGTGACTTTAAGCGAAACGATGTNCAGGCAGCAGGAAAGGAGGGAGGGCAGACAGAGACACACGCCCTGTGTGTGAGAGAAAAAATGCGCATTTCCCCTTTAAGTAGCTGACCCCAGGCTTAAGTACACTGCCTTGTTCATTAAATCAGCCTGCTGAGACCTCCTGATACCACAGCTACTGCCTAGAAGCTCCCTCCGTAGTGTGTGTGTCCCCTGCTCTATGGAAGATGGGGTAAGCGGGGTGCAGGAGCGGGGGGGGGGAGACACCCTGACATTAGGCCCCCTCTTCCTCCCCACACCCCCGCACAGCAAGCAGGAATCTCTGGGAGCAGCTCCAAGGCAGAGGGCAGGAGCAGCACATGGCAGTGGGGGGAGGGACACAGGTGAACTGCAGGCAGCTGCTGCACAGGGAACTTAGGGGGAGCTGATAGGGGGGCTGCCGGTCCATCCTGGTTCCAACCACCCACCAGCTAGCTGCAACGGGCTGCTCTTCCTGCAAGCAGTGGACAAAACAGGCGGCTGGCAAACAACATTAGAAGGGAGCATTTCACAACTTTAAACGAGCATGTTCCCTAATTGATCAGCAACTTAACATTGAAACAACGTTAACCGGGACGACCTTAAGTGAGGAGTTCCTGTATCTCTCTATCAGTGTTATAGAGGGCTGACAATTTATGAGTTTACCCTCTATAAGCTTTATACAGAGTAAAACGGATTTATTTGGGGTTTGGATCCCATTGAGAACTGGGTGTCTGGGTGTTGGAGATAGGTGACCTGCTGAGCAGTTTTTGGTTAAAGTCTGCAACTGTGGGGGCGTGGACCAGACCTGGGTCTGTGTTGGAGCGAGCTAGCGTGTCTGGCTCAACAAGGCAGGGTTATGGAGTCCCAAGCTGGCAGGGAAAACGGGCTCAGAGGTAATTCCAGCACGTCAGGTGACAGTCCCAAGGGGGTCTCTGTGACCAAACCCGTCACGCCTACTTCTTAGTCTAGTACCCAAACCATTGGGCCACACTGCCTCTCCAGCTTACGAGAGCGACAATCCCCAAGTTCTGATCATCCTAGCATATGACAATTATGTGAACAACACCAAAACCAAATGGAGTGGCTGATTTTCAATACATTGCAAGGGGAAAATAAGAGAGAAGAGATCAAAGCCTAGTAGTAAGCTAAAATATGAACAAACATTTTGGTGGTGGGTGGGTGGCCTTTTGGTACATCTGCACTGAACACTCCTTATGGTGGAGTGTAGAGTCCATACACTGCACACACCCCTAGCAAGGGTACATATAGCAGTGTAGATGGTGAGGCACTGCTTAGGTGAGTAAACACATGCCAGAACCTTAGGGTATGTACCCTACACTGCTCTCCACATGCCCAAGCCCCTGTCTGTACGGCTATTTTTAGCAGTGTAGTGTGCCACTACTGGAGTCTTTCCCCGCTGCAGGGAAAGGCCCCAGCAGGGGGAAAGGCTCTGGCAAGGGGAGGCAAGAAGGAAAGGCTCTAGCAACTCCCCCTGCTGGAGCCTTTCCCCACTGCCTCGTCCATGTCAGAGCCCGTCACTACTGCATGTAGCTACACACTGCAGCAGAGGCACAGCCTGCTTTTAACTGCAGCCTGTACCTACATGTACCCTACATGCTGCTGCCGTGTGCGTGCAGTGTAGACATACCCTTAAAGTATCTTAGGTGCTTCACTTCTCCTGGCTTTGTTGAAAGAAGAGTATAGAAATGTCTGCTTGTTTAGTTTGCAGCCACTAGATGGAACCAACACACCTTTCATTAAAACAACAAGGAGTCCAGTGGCACCTTAAAGATTAACAGATTTATTTGATCATAAGCTTTCGTGGGTAAAAAACCCCACTTCTTCAGATGCATGGAGTGAAAATTACAGATGCAGGCATACTGACACGAAGTGGAGAACCAGTGTTGACAGTAATTTTCACTCCATGCATCTGAAGAAGTGGGTTTTTTTACCCACGAAAGCTTATGATCAAATAAATCTGTTAGTCTTTAAGGTGCCACTGGACTCCTTGTTGTTTTTGTGGATACAGACTAACACGGCTACCCCCTGATACTTGACACGTTTCATTGCCTCTGTTAAGATTCAGTTTGATGAAAATATTGATTCCTGATAATACTTTGGCTGTGACAACTTCGTATCAATTTCTGATGAGTTCACAGTAACCATATGGCCTGCAAAGGAACATAGAGAGAGCTCCAAAATATGCATAAGACAGACGGTCTTTTAATTGTTATAATCTGAAAGAATATAGCTATTTGGGGGGCTTCTGAAGGATTACAAGCCAAAGAAGACTGTAACAGCCTGTAGTCCACTCCATTGGACATGGATGATCAGACCTTGGACTTTAAAGCATGGTTGCCTCTAGGAAGGTAGTTTGTCTAGAAAAAAGAACCAATAATTTGTCAGGTATGCTGGGATATATTCCTGATTCTGCCTTTGAGTCATCCTGTGATATTGGACAAGTCACATAACCCATCTGTGCCTCTGTTTCCCCAACAATAAAATGAATTTAAATAAAGCCTACTTGAAGGGGGTGCTGTGTATCTTAATATATTAAATGTTTATAAAGCAATTCAATATCCTGGGATAAAATATGTGATAAGTACATAAAAGTGTTTAAAAAAATGCACTCACCTCAAAGCTTTGATGTCACTCTGCTGCACATTAGAACCACTCAGAACTCCATGGCAGTAGGAGGGACAGAATCCAGCTCCTTCTTTCCCAAAAGTTCAGTTACAAGTGGAGCTAAAGGAGAATTTCCACAAATGGTTTTAAGACCTATGACATACATTTGAATACATTAATAATAGTTTGTATAACAATGGAACATACAGGCCCCAACCAAAAACAGGGCTCCATTGTGGTACACACTGTACATACATACAGTAAAAACCAGTCCCTCCCCGGAAGAGCTTACACCCATAAATAGATAATAGATAGAGGGCTGGGGGGAGATGGACAACAAAGGCAGCATTGAGTCCTATCTAAAGCTCTACATGCCCTAATATCAATAATAATAAGACAATAACGTCTTCATGCCGTACATGGGGAACTGGGAATGAGAGGCACAGCTTCAGCTGGTGTAAACCATTATTGCTCTGTTGAAGTCAATAGCATTATGACGGTTTATAACAGCTGAAAAGCTGCCCAAGCTAGATTGTTCATCTGACCTTGAGTGAGTCACTCCATCTGCGGCAGAGTAAGGAATTGAACACAGAGGCTCTAGAGTGCCAACCCAGTGCTATAACTGCAAGACTTTACACTTTAACAGGCCTACTTCCATTTGGTAGAGGATACCAACCAGCTCATTACAGAATTGTTATTACTTTGTACGTCCTCTGAGAAGGCCCTCTGGAACTCTACCTGCTTTCCGCCAGACATAATTCTATACTGTCGACGACTATAGGCACCTTCAGGGGGGCTAGTATTTGAAAGGTCCTATGATAAGCTGGTAAAAGACCTGCTCAGATCAAGGGAAGAAGAGGAGGACACCAGGAGGAATCAGGATTTGAAAATGATACTAAATGGATGAAAAGTAGAACTATTGATATCACAAAATAGATTTTTGAAAATAATTGATTCTATGTAACAATTAATGACCAACTGCTATTTGTCTTGACTTACTGAATATGGTATGTTCTGCACATTATAACTGTCTGACTTTATCAGATAATTGAGTTAGTTATTAATTGAGGAAATTGCTCATGAGGAATTAGTAGTCTGCAAAAGTCATTAAAGATTAATTTTCCCCAGCTTGCATGGGGTGATATTGTGAATGTATTAATAGCAACCACATGGCACAGAGGGATGTGAAAATATTTGATTGCTTAAGCCCTGTGGGATGCAGATACTGCCAAATATTGATTGATAGTCACTTTTCCTTCCAAATAAAAATTACTTATGGAAGTGGTAACTATATATAAACAGCTCTTCTGAGGTATGTGATTTATTTTCTGTTTTTATGGATATTCAGCCAATTTATATTTGAATTACTACAAAGGACATATTTAGAACCAATAAGGGTAATCAAGATATAGAAGATAGAATAGGAATTACACAACAATTATCCTTCTAGTATATGGTCCTTCCCGCTGAAGTGACTAGTGTCTAATACTTCAGCAGAAGGAATGCCAACCCCTCGTACCCCCATACTACATCTAGCCAGTTGTGCAATACTCTGAAGCTGGCAGAGGAATTGCTTCTTGATCTCAATTGGCAATTAGCTTATATCTTGAAGCATATAGATTAATAGTGGAACTGGGCAAAACTATGACTTAAAAGTGAGTATTACTTAAAAAGTTTTTTTCCCCTCCCAAGTTAAGCATGTGTTTTCATAAGACTAATACTGCTATTCTAACAATAAGAAGCTCCTATAGAACCTGTTCTAAAGCCCATTGAAGTCAATAGGAAACCTTCAATTTATTTCCATGGGTTCTGGATTAGGACAATCTAGCATTTTTCAGCTGTAGATGGTGCTCTAGTTTACAAATGGAGGGAAAAGCACTTTTGAAAACCGCACCATTATATTTAAAAAAAAAAAGTGTTTCAAACCAAAAACAATACAGTGGTGTTATCTAAGTGTTAGGGCTGGTCTACACTACGACTTTAGGTCGAATTTAGTAGCGTTACCTCGATTTA
>QXTE01001205.1:0-22135 GCA_003942145.1 Platysternon megacephalum
TCTGAGGTGTCTGGTACTGCTCACTGGCAGAGAGAAGATATTGGTCTGGATGGATCTCCAATCTGACCCACTATGGGTATTTCTCTGTTCTTGATAATGTTCAGCTCCCGTCCATGATACACCACGCGTGCCTCTGTGGGCACAGAGCTGACGCTGGGCTCATGGATTCCTTGGTATTTTTAGCAGTAGGACACTCCAAATGCAGCCCACTCGCCGCTGTTACTCCTGCTAGAATGAATATTGGTCAGGTGTCTCCTGATAAGGAGCTTGGGTCTTTCTTATGTGACATGGTGTCTTCACCTCATGGTGCCTTCTTGCCATTTTGCACTGAAACTTCATCCTAATTCTAATATTTTCTAATATAGACTGTAAACTCTTGTGAGGGAGGTCCGTCTTTTTATGTATGAGATGCCAGTGACCCCAAGGGTGAGAACCATCTCCTGTCCATCTCCATTACAGCGAAACATTTACATATCTAAGAGGCCATCAAGGTGAGTGTGGAATTGTAATTATGCTAATATGGGCTGAGAAAGACGTCTGTGTTATCTCCTGTATACAGGGCACTGACTGTTCTGAAAAAAAATTCAAGGGTTGAAAGTTTTAATGTCTTTTAATCAGAAAATGAGGCGCTTTCTATGCATGTATCAGGAAGATCATGTTCCCTTTTCACCCTTAAACCCAACACTAGTGGGTCATGAAGAGCCCATCCTAGGGCATCTTGCAGACCCTTTCTTTTGTGTCTTTTGCTATTCCTGTTTAGTCAGTTAACGGGGACTGTGGATTCTCATGCTGCAAGGCCCTGAGGGTGTGTGATTCTCCTGTGGGTTCAAATGGCAGCAGCTAATTCAATATCCTGTGACTCAGCCTCTGAAGCTGCCGACACGAGTGTACCTTTCTCCTTGGAATTCCAGTGTGTTATTCTCATGAGCTGGGCTTCAGGGTTCCAGGAGCCAGGTCCTTCCTGGAAGAGACGGTCTGGAAAATATCTCTGGATTCTTCTAATAAAGGAATCTGTCCCCTACTGAGTCACAATCATTAAATATCTTACAGGAGGCAGTAGTATCTCCTGGGTACGGCATTGCACTGCGAATCAGGAGAACAGGACTATATCCCGGCCTCTGCCACTGACCACCTGTCTGATCTTGGGCAAGTCATTTCACCGCCCTATGCCTCTTTCCCCTCCAACTCTTTATCTGTCTACATTAAAATCTTTGGGGCAGGGACTATGTGTTTTTACAGCACCTAGCAATGAGTTCACTGTCGTAGTTGGGGCCTCTAGCAGGTACAGTAATTCAAATAGTTAAATAAAAAAAAACAGTCAACCACTCTTAGGTATTTCTAATTGCCTGGCATCTGAGCACATTCAGCGTAACACTCCTAACAGGTCTGTTTTTCTCAGAAGTCGTTATTACCCTTCCAGGGGAATGGAGAGAGATGAGCTGTAACCTGAAAAGCACAGGGAGAAAAAGCTTTGAATTCAGATAACATTTCCACTTGAATTATTTTTTCCTGGAATCGCTCTGCTTGTGTTACAGTCACGTTTCCTTTAACCTTTTCTCAGAATTCGGCTCTTCAGGACTCACTGCTGGACCCTAAAGGGCTGAGCCCATAAGCGGCGAGTGGACACCTGCTTTCAAGGTGGAAATCCATGAAGTAGGATCATAGATATCCAATGAGGAGAGCTTCAGCTTTGTCAGGTTGGAGAACCACTTCCCTCCTTGGGTCCACACATGGATATCGGTGGTACGGCCTCAGAGGAAAGTGTAGCTCAACGTGAGAAAAGGTGGCAGAATCCAGAGCACAATGTGGTGTTTTGTGGTAGTGGACCTAGAACTTGTTGTGTTAGGTTTGGTTCCTGTGCCAAAGATGTTCCAATCTCAGTAAATCTCTGCCATGGCTTCTCATCCTGAACGAAGGAAAGAAAGAAAGAAAGAAAGAAAGAAAGAAAGAAAGAAAGAAAGAAAGAAAGAAAGNTAGTAAATCTCTGCCATGGCTTCTCATCCTGAATGAAGGAAAGAAAGAAAGAAAGAAAGAAAGAAAGAAAGAAAGAAAGAAAGAAAGAAAGACCCCACTATAGGTGAAAAGGGAACATGAGCTTCCGGACACATTCATAGATTGGTTCTGGTTTCCTAACTGAAATAAATTAAAACCTGGAGTTTATTCTTCAGAACAGTCAATGTCCATGGCAACAGGATCACATAAGTGTCTTTTCCAGTCCATGTTAGCATCATTCCCATTCCACACTCATGTTGATGTCATGTTAGATATTGAAATTTTGTAATGTAATGGAGATGGACAGGAGATTGCTTTCCCCACTGGCATCCCGTATATATCAAGATGGACCCTGCTACAGCAGCTCACTATCTGCATTATAAAATACAAGAACTAGAATAAAATTTTAGTACAAAATGGCAAGAAGCCTCCTCTAAGTGAAGACACAATGTCAGATAATAAAGAGCCAAACTCCATAGCATTAGGAGTCACCTGACAAATATTTGTTGTAGCAGAACTAACAGAGTGGGCTGGATCCTGCTAAAAATACCGAGGAATCCAGGAATCCAAGGTCAACTCTGTGTCTATAGAAGCTTGGGGGGTATATCATGGAGGGAAGTTGCACATTTGCAGGAATGAAGAAATGCCCATAATGGCTCAGAGCAAAGATCCATCCGGTCCAATTTACTGTCTCCAATAGCAACCAGTACCAGATGCCTCAGAGGAAGATGCAAGAAAGTCTGAAGAAGGAATTTATGGAAAAGCGAAGAATCCTGTTGTTAATTGAATTGCATTCTTCTAATATAGAGTATGTGGATCAGGCAGAGAACTTACAAACAGGAATTACTCTAATATGTAACGTGCATCCGCTTAAAATAATTAGTAACATGAGTGATGGAAACGAGTAATTGAAGGCTGTGTCATTGGTGCTAGCTAGGATTATAAAAATCATATCTGCATATCTGTGGGGTGCCTCATTTCCGTGGAGCTAACTCAGACTGAAAATATATGGAGGGGATATAGCACCTGCCCTCAATCCACTCGGCTTCTTCATTTGTTCCTGTTGGTGACTTGGTAAGTCTTGTTCTTATTATGGAGAGCTAACTTCACGGCTGGGCTTCATTTCTGGCTTTCCTTTCCTTGCTGTTCACAAGAGTGCTTTGAGTAAGTATCTTGCTGTTATTTCTCTAATCCCATTGCAGGGCTGCAGGAAGGGATTTCAGTCCATTCTCTGTAAGGATTGTTCTTTCTCAAGTGGTTTGCAATGGCAATGCTCTCTCTACAGAAATGTTTCCCATGGCCCCAAGCTCTGTTTGTGCTGAATGTTCTCCGTCCATGATTTCAGGTTCCCTTTTTAATTCAGGAAATTAAATTAGTGGGTGTGACAGGGAATTGCAGTGAGGGGCTCAGTGCTTCAGAAGAGGGAACTGGAAAAGAGAAATATCTAGGAGGAGGGAGCTGTCGGAGACGTGAGGGCAAAGGAGTAAGATGTGTCTGGAAGTAACTCAGACTGAAAATATATGGAGGGGATATAGCACCTGCCCTCTCACTACCAAATTCCTTAATAGCAAAAACCTGCAAAATTCTGTGGACGTCAGTAGAACTCCACAGTTTTACACCAGTTGCAGAGCTAGAGGGGAAAAGAAGAGAATTTAAAGCCCTTGCCTGCGCACACATCCTCCCAATTAAAGGCAGGAAGTAAGTAGACTCAAGGAGTTACCACCCATAAAAGTCAAGCTGCTCTGTACTGGAAATACAACTCCAGATGCATTCGTGCAGCCTAAGGACCTGGGAAGAAAACATTTGCACAAATGCACTTCCATTCTTGAATATTTAGTTCAGAACACAAGAGGCCAAAGGAACTGACCGTTCATTTGGGGCTTTAGATCAGTTGTGTTGGGCTCAGTCAGGCCTACAGACTGTGATAATGACGAGATTCCAGAGAGATCTCTACCAGTGCCACTTACCACCTGCACATTCAGAAGCACTGAGTGGGTTTATTTAACTCTTCCAGCAGAAAAACATTTGAATGAAGAAATGATTGATGGTTACAAATACTGCTAAACACATTCTGTTTCTCTCGCCCTGCTATTAATCTCAGGATAACTATTTAAACCATATAGCGCTGAATGTTTTGCTTTCTTCTGCAGAAATATATTACTGGTCACAGGAGTGTTTTGCTTAATTACATTGAGGTTATTTCACCAATCCCATTGCAAGCCTTCAGAATGGGATTTCAGTCCATCCTCCCTCGTGCTTTTTCTTTCTGCAGTGGTTTGCAATGGCAATGCTCTCTCTGGAGAAGTGTCCCCGAGTGCACCAGCCTCTGATTCTGCTGAATGTTCTGGTGCATGATGCGAATGAGAAGATGATGCTGTTTGTCTTGATTTTGCAAACCTTGAAGCCTCCTTTGTCTTTCAGTTTTGCCCACGTCCCAGGAAGATGGTTTACCAGCAGCAATGCAAACAGACCTGCCTGCCCCCTCCATGCTGTGTGACCAAGTGCACTACCAAATGCCTGGATCCCTGCTGCCAAGTCTGTGTGACCAAGTGTGTGACAAAATGTGTGGATCCCTGCTGTAAAGTCTGTGTGAAGAAGTGCACTACATGCGTGCATCCATGCCCCTGCCCGTGCCCTCAAAAGTGCCTTCCATGTCCTCCGTGTCCTCCGTGCTGTCAAAAGTGTCCTCCATGCCCTCCATGCCCTCCGTGCCTTCCAAAGTGCCCACCTGTGCAGCACTGCTGCAAAGAAAAGAAGCTCTGTTAATGCCCACGGAACCACCGACGTCTACGGAATGAAAGTGAATTACAGCCCCTCGCTCAGTAGCTCTCTCCTCACTCCGCTGGTCTGGCATTCCCCTTGCAGTGTGACGTGTTCCCAGGAAGGTTTCCAGTCTCTGTCCGCACACTGCGCACTGCGCACTGCTTCTCCTATCCAGAGGTCAAGGCCTTCCCTTGTAACTAGAAACTGACCGTCTTTGTGCCCCTGGGCTATCAGCTGTGCCTGGGAGAGATGCTCTAACACTTGTGCTGTAGTCTCTTTAATGTTGGTGATTTTCCCCCTCTGGTCTCTTTTCCCATCATATCTTTTAATCTAGATGCGCTACAATAAAAGCAATGATTTCTGGCATTGTCTGCCTCCTGGTGTTTCATTCTCCTTAGCAGAAGGACCTGCTGCAGAAGTCACCATGCTGTGGGCCAAAGCTCTGACATGAGGTCTTATTACATCAGCCCAACCTACCTCCAATTTATTTTTATTGTCATCGATACTGAATAGACAAAACTGGGGCTTGGCCGTGCTAGAAAACCAATGGAAGACGAGCAAAAAAAGCCTCTCTTAAGAGAATAGATCTTAGTCTTCCACAGTGATCATGCCCCCTTCCACAGGGGGTTACCGATGCTATCCATAAGCACAGACATGGATTATACATTATGGGGGAGACTTTTGCAAGCACCAAGGCAATCAGGCATTGCCTTTAAAAATGTACACCTCTGTTTCACATTTCCTGGAAACTCGGCATTGCTGTATTCCCCTATCTACATTTTCACCTTTAAATTGCATAAGGCGAGAAGGGACCTTTATGATATAAACTGACACCCTGTACAATACTGCACAGAGAATTTCACAGAGTCACCCCTGTATACTTATACCCAATATCTTGTGATTCTCTAAAGCATCTCTACCAGAAATGGAATGATTTTCATTTGTTAATCAACCTCCCTGCCAAAAATTCATACATCTGACATGCCTTTGCAAGTTATTTCTCCTCCTCTTGCTTAGCTCGTGTTCTCCTGAGCTTTGATAGTTATTTCACTGAAGATTCCAGAGTTTATCCTTCCACAGACTGTTAACTCTCTTACGGGATCAGGACCTTCCCATGTAGGATGTAACTGACTGCGTATTGCTCACATCCTAGAGACTCACTTTGTACAATTCCACTGTCACGTGCTCAGCACTGGAATACTCATTCCCCAGCTTCCATCCAACCTTGAATTATTGTTGTGGTGAAATCTAACTTGCAATTCCTGGAATCATCTGCTTCCTGGTGTTTGCTTTGCCCTCTCTATCTCTTTAATCACTGCTTGGCTCCTGTCTCACCCATTTCAAGCTCTCTTGTGTTTCACTTTAAAAGACCCACATAGCATGAAAAGAGGGGAAAAAAAAATTCCGAGATAAGCCTGGGTGACTTCATAGAAACCCGTGAACTTAAAAGAAACAAAGGAGAAAAGACCATCTGAGCTATTCTTACGCTGCAGGCTTCTCTGGGTGCCAAAAATAATTCAACCCGCATCAGCCAAGCCCTATCATCTCTTTGCCAGCCTTTCATCTAAGGGTGTGTCAGTGCTGGTGTAGTTACAGGAGACCTATTATTATTACTCAAATATCCCAGGAAGAGATCTTTAGTAAAACGGGTCTTTCAGAGTGTTAGGAGTCTGCTAGGGAATAGAGGGCTGTGAGGAAATAAGATCTAATCCATCATATCTGGGTTCTAATATTGTGCCCCTTGCTGCCGTATCTGAACATGCGGAGCGGAGGTCTTAGGCAGCATGCTGTATGGAGAGGGAGCAGACAGACAGAAGTAGATTGGTGGGAGTTGTGGAGGATATTGACGTGTAAGGAAAATTGACAGGGATGTAGGGAAAGGGGGTTCTGGAGCAAGTTGCAGAAGGAATGTGTGGAAGTCAGGGAGCAGTTACTCAGTGCTGAGGACTGTATAGAAAGGATGAAGAGGAATGGGAAAGGATCCGGAGGCGAGCGACAAAGATGATCAAAGGGCTGGACCGCAAGCCACAGGAGCAAAGGCTGAAGGAACTGGGTCTGTTTAGTTTGGAAAAGAGGAGATGAAGGGGGGATATGATAGCAGTGTTCAGCTACTTGAAAGGCTGTCGGAGAGAAGATGGAGAAAAGTTGTTCTGTTTTGCCACTGAGGGCAGGACAAGAGGCAATGGGTTCAAACTACATCACAGCAGATTTAGGTTAAATCTCAGGAAAAACCTCCTAATGGAACGAAGAGTAGGCAATGGTACAGGTTGCCTCGGGAGGTGGCAGAAGCTTCTTCACTGGAGGTTTTCAAAAGGAGGCTGGGCAGCCATCTGCATTGGATGGTTTAGAAACAACTAATCCTGCATCTTGGCAGGGGGTTAGCCGAGATGACCCTTATGGTGCGTTCTAACCCTAGGGCTCTATGAGTCCAAGACGTATGTCGAGAGCATGTGGTGTCGGGGGAGGATAGCGAATGCTCAAGCCCCGTTTGCTTTTTTACAATTTGGTGTGAATACACCAGAATACTGGGCCTGGGGAGCATCATGGGGACTAGTAGAGAACCTGCCATTGAAAAGGCAACCCTTACCAACAGCAGAGAGACTTGGGCCTAAGCTTTAACCAGGAGGGATGGGAAGGGTGACGCATCTCTGGCTCAATAGAGAACAAATGCACTAGTTCGGCACTAGGGGGGGGCGCTGTGCTCCTGGTGGTGCTATTTGTGTGATGGCACCTAAAACCAAATCCCACCCATCTGTGATCAATAAGAGCCCATTCAAGGATGTCTTTCAGCCCCTGCCTTTTGCATTTTAATTAGTGGAACTCCCTCAGCATGAAGGGTAGGAACAGAGCATGTGAGCCATACTTACAGGATGGGAGACTCTATCCTGGGGAGCAATGCTACTAAATATAATGCTTTACAATACAAACCCATTTGACAATGTCATTTATTGCAGGTCGTGCATGGTGAAAAAGATTTGGGGGTCATGGTAGATAATCAGCGGAATGTGAGTGCTGTGGCCCCAAGAGCTAATACGATCCTGGGCTGCATGAACAAGGGAATCTCAACTTGCTGTAGAGAGGTTATTTTACCTCTATATCTGACACTGATGAGATTGCTGCTGGAAACCTGTGGTGCGTATAATTTAAGTAGGCTGTGGCTAAATTGGAGAGGATTCAGAGAAGAGTCACAAGAATGATTAAAAGATTAGAAAACCTGCCTTACACCAATAGATTGAGCTCCTTGACTCTATTTAACTTAAAAAGACGGTTAAGGCATGACTTGATTACAGTCTACAAATATCTGCCTGGGGAACTAATATTTAATAACGGGCTCTGCTGTCTAGCAGAGACAGGTCTAATATGTACAATGGCTGGAAGTTGAAGCTAGCAAAATTCAGACTGGAAATAAGGCGTAAAATGTTATCAGTGAGTGTGGTTAGCCATTGGAACCATTTACCAGCCGTGGTTGTGGATTCTCCATCACTGACAATTTTTAAGTCAAGATGGGATGTTTGTCTAGCGTCGATGCTCTAGGAGTTATTCTGGGCTAGTTCTGTGGCCAGTGTTGTACAAGAGATCAGATGAGATGATCCCAGTGGTCCCTTCTGGCCTTGGAATCTATGAATGTCCAGTGGATTAGAATGGATTAGAATTAGAATGAAGTTGCAGCACAAAATGGCAGGAAGCCACTACTAAGCGAAGACACAATGTCAGATGATAATTACCTCAAATATTTCTTCTAGCAGCACTAACAGAGTGGAGACTGTCCTACTGCTAAAAATACTGGGGAATTATGATTCCAACATCAACTCCATGTGTATAGAAGCGTGGAGGGGAGCTGCACATTAGCAGGAATGGAGACATGTCCACAGCACGTCAGACCACAGATCAGTCTAGTCCAGTATTGTGTCTCCGGCAGTGACCACTATATCTTAGAAGAAGGTGCAAGAACGCCTGCGAAGGGGAACTTATGGAACTACATAAGAGTCCATTTTAGAAAGCAAATAAGCCAGTTCTTTATTGAATTGGTTTTTTCCCATTGGAATTACGTGGGTCATGTGCTAGAACTTACAAACAGCATTTGCTCAGACACTGTCACGTGTGTCTCCTTAAAATAATTATAACTAATCATTAAAATACTTATTATAAATCTTGATGCAATCAAGTAATTGAAGAATCTGTTGATGGAGGAAGTTTGTATTGTGAAAAATCACAGTTGCATAGCCCTGGCACGTCTCATTTCTGCGCACCCGGCCATGCAAACCATATAAAAATTCTCCCACGTAATATCTGACCCATGCCAGTGTTGATGGATAACATCAGTAATCCCTTATTGAAGGGTGTATGAGTAGTGTGGAAAATCAAGATATTTTCTCGTAATGGTTTCTTCTTTTGCTCAACCAGCCATTGGTTTTCTAGCACGGCCAAGCTCCTGTGAGCTCTATTCAGTATCCACAACAATAAAAATAAATTGGAGGCAGGGTTGGCTAACTTAACAAGACCCCATTTCAAAGCTTTGCCCCACGGTATGGTGGCTTTTGCAGCAGGTCCTTTCCCAGCTGTATCAAAGCTCTGGCATACCGCACAGTCCTTTCTCTTGACATCCCCAGGGGGAGACTTTGAGATCTTGAACAGCCTCTTTGGAAGGAAACGGGAGCTGTAGGATCTTAGATAACTGCCTGCGATGCAGCAACATCCACATTAACCAAAAGATACACTCTGTGGGATGGGATGGTAGAAAGACCACGGAGATATTGGAGACTACAGAAAATGTTGCGAATTACTGGTATGGAGGAAGAGCCAGATCCAAAGTACTTTACAGCTTGTGTTTTCCTGATTAATTGTTAGAGGCCAAGGAAACCGGTGATCTCCTGTCCCTCTCTTCTCACAATTGTCACAGTGATGCTCCCTTGTCATGGGGGGGTTGTATCCCTCTCTAGTGGCTACTCAACAGAAAATGGAATTCAAGGTGACAGGCTGCTATAGGTAATGGTGTTACTACTTAGCTCAGGTGGTTGAGGTCTGAGTTATAACCCTGATGTCCCATGTTCAAAAACAGTTGCAGACCTGTTGTGGGGGTGTTGCATCAGCATATGCCCCTCATTGTCATTTTTCTGATACAGGCTCCTAGTGACTGACTCATCTTCTATCCCTCAGAACAGTGTATTCCAGGAGCATGGCATGAAAATGAATATGGGGCATTGCCTGTGGAGCTGAGTCTTATTGCATCTTCCAAAGAAAATTATTTTATAGCTCAAAAAAAATATTGGCCATATTTTATGCTAGTTCTGTCTGTTGAGTCACTTGAATGTCACCAGGCAATACATCTCGTTTTCCTGGCCCAGTTTGACATTGGAATCAATGGAGTTACTCCACAGATGAATTGGGCCATTAGGCTGTAACCAGCAGTGGATGAGAACACTCTAAATTGATGGGCAAAGATAATCCTGGAACTCACAGTCCCTTCTGAAATGACAATATTATTAGTTATCGGAATTGTCATAGCACCTAGGTGTCCTTTGAATGGACCTAGACCCCATTATGCCAGGTGCTGTACAAACAACACCTGGATCTGTCCTGATTTTCACAGCTGCATCCAATGTCCTGAAAGACGTATACTCAGAAACCTGGAGTCTGACTAGGTTGACCAGAGAGCAAGTGTGAAAAATCGGGATGGGGGGAGGGGGGAGCAGGATAATGAGGATGTTGTAGGATCGTATGTAAGTCAAATCCCCTAATAATTGGGACAGTCCCAATAATATCAGAACATCTGGTCACCCTAAGTCTTACGTTCCTTTCAGATGTGGACGTATTGGGAAGTTACAGCGCAAGGCGGGTAGCTGGTGGTAGTAGTCCAATATGGCAGAATATTAGGATGCCAGTTTGTGGGCATCAGCAGTATTGTCAGGCCGAAGTGCTAAAAAGGCATCCGTGGGTCCCAAAATCATGAGAATTAGAAAAACTCAATGGTTTTGCAGCCGAGCTGCTGCCGCAGGCAGAACCCCTCTGACAGCTGAGCTGGTCCGGCCCCCACAGGTGCAGCACAGCTCGATACCCCTTGGGAATTCAGGCCCTGTAGCACATACACAGCAGGCAGCAGACAGGGGAGGTGCTGAGCAGGGAACATGGGCTGCTGCTGTCTGACTATTTCAGTCCCACAGAGGCAGAGTAACGGCCTGTCTCAACGGTACCCTGCTGCCTCTGCTCCTCCTTGCTACCTCTGACCCCATCACTTCTTCTTGGCACCTGCCACCACCTCCCTCCTTGGGTTTCCTTTCAAAAAGCCCCTTCCCTAGGAAAATCTGAGTCTCAGCACATCTGACTGCTGAAGAGAATGAAACACCAGGAGGCCAACGACGTCATGAATTGTAGCTTTTATTGCTGAGCATCTACATTAAAAGACAGGAAGGAAAAAGAGACCAGAGGAGGAAAAGCTCCAACATTAAAGAGACTACAGCACAAGTATTACAGGATCTCTCCCAGGCACAGCTGATATCCCAGGGGCACAAAGACAGTCAGTTTCTAGTTACAAGGGAAGGCCTTGACCTCTGGATAGGAGAAGCAGAAGCAGTGCGCAGTGTGCGGACAGAGACTGGAAACGTTCCTGGGAACACGTCACACTGCAAGGGGAATGCCAGACCAGCGGAGTGAGGAGAGAGCTACTGCGCGAGGGGCTGTAATTCACTTTCATTCCGTAGACGTCGGTGGTTTCGTGGGCACTAACAGAGCTTCTTTTCTTTGCAGCATGGAGGGCACGGAGGACACTTTTGACAGCACGGAGGACACGGAGGACATGGAAGGCACTTTTGAGGGCACGGGCAGGGGCACGGGCATGGATGCACGCATGTAGTGCACTTCTTCACGCAGACTTTACAGCAGGGATCCACACATTTCGTCACACACTTGGTCACACAGACTTTGCAGCAGGGATCCAGGCATTTGGTAGTGCACTTGGTCACACAGCAAGGAGGGGGCAGGCAGGTCTGTTTGCATTGCTGCTGGTAAACCATCTTCCTGGGACGTGGGCAAAACTGAAAGACAAAGGAGGCTTCAAGATATGCAAAAAGAAGGCAAACAGCATCATCTTCTCATTAGCATCATGCACTAGCACATTCATTATAATCAAAGGCTGGTGCACTAGGGAACACTTCTCCAGAGAGAGCATTGCCATTGCAAACCATTTCACAAAGAAAAAGAACAAGGGAGGATGGACTGAAATCCCATTCTGAAGCCTTGCAATGGATAAGTGAAATAACCTCAAGATACGTAAGCAAAACACTCCTGTGACCAGTAATATATTTCTGCAGAAGAAAGCAAAACATTCAGTGCAATATGTTTAGGTTTAAGTATGTTCCCCGGGTTTAAAGAGTTATCCTGAGATTAATAGCAGGGTGAGAGAAACAGAATGTGTTTAGCAGTATTTGTAACCATCAATCATTTCTGCATTCAAATGTTTTTCTGCTGGAAGAGTTAAATAAACCACTCAGTGCTACTGAATGTGCAGGTGCCACTGGCAGAGATTTCTCGGGAATCTCGTCATTATCACAGTCTGTGGGGCTGACTGAGGCCAACACAACTGATCGAAGGGTAGAGTTTTCAGCTGAACTTTTCAAAAGCCCCAAATGAACAGTCAGTTCCTTTGGCCTCTTATGTCCTGAACTAAATATTCAAGAATGGAAGTGCATTTGTGCAAATGTTTTCTTCCCAGGTCCTTAGGCTGCACAAATGCATCTGGAGTTGTATTTCCATTACAGAGCAGCTTGACTTTATGGGTGGTAACTCCGTGAGTCTACTTACTGCCTTCTTTTAATTGGGAGGATGTGTGCGCAGGCAAGGCCTTTAGAGTCTCTTCTCTTCCCCTCTAACTCCTCAGCTGGTGTAAATCTGTGGAGTTCCACTGACGTCCAGAGAATTTTGCAGGTTTTCGCTATTAAGGAATTTGGTAGTGAGAGGGCAGGTGCTATATGCCCTCCATCTATTTTCAGTCTGAGTTACTTCCAGACACATCTTACTCCTTTGCCCTCACGTCTCCAACAGCTCCCTCCTCCTACATGTTTCTCTTTCCCAGTTCCCTCTTCTGAAGCACTGAGCCCCACCCTGCAATTCCCTGTCACACCCACTAATTTAATTTCCTGAATTAAAAAGGGATCCTGAAATCATGGACGGAGAACATTCAGCACAAACAGAGCTTGGTGCCGTGGGAAACATTTCTGTAGAGAGAGCATTGCCATTGCAAACCACTTGAGAAAGAACAATCCTTACAGAGAATGGACTGAAATCCCTTCCTGCAGCCCTGCAATGGGATTAGAGAAATAACAGCAAGATACTTACGCAAAGCACTCTTGTGAACAGCAAGGAAAGGAAAGCCAGAAATGAAGCCCAGCCCATGAAGTTAGCTCTCCATAATAAGAATAAGACTTACCAAGTCACCAACAGGAGCAAATGAAGAAGCCGAGTGGATTGAGGAGCACTGGGACAGGAGCCTTTTTATATGGTTTACATGGCCTGCTCCACGGAAATGAGGCACCCCACAGATATGCAGATCACTCATGTTACTAATTATTTTAAATAATTATTTTAAGCGGAAGCACATTATATATTAGAGTAATTGCTGTTTGTAAGTTCTCTGCCTGATCCACATACTCTATATTAGAAAAATGCAATTCAATTCACAACAGGATTCTTTGCTTTTCCATAAATTCCTTCATCAGACTTTCTTGCATCTTCCTCTGAGACATCTGGTACTGGTTGCTATTGGAGACAGGACACTGGACCGGATGGATCTTTTCTCTGAGCCATTATGGGCATTTCTTCATTCCGGCTAATGTGCAACTTCCCTCCATGATATACCCCCCAAGCCTCTATAGACACAGAGTTGACCTTGGAGTCATGGATTCCCCGGTATTTTTAGCAGGATCCAGCCCACTCTGTTAGTTCTGCTAGAATAAATATTTGTCAGGTGACTCCTAATGCTATGGAGTTTGGCTCTTTATTATCTGATATTGTGTCTTCACTTAGCGGTGGCTTCTCGCCATTTTGCACTAAACTTTCATTCGAGTTCTTGTATTTTCTAATGCAGATGGTGAGCTGCTGTGGCCGGGTCCATCTTGATATATACGGGATGTCAGCGCCCCCAGTGGGGAAAGCAATCTCCTGTCCATCTCCATTACATTACATTTCAATATTGAATATCCCATCAACATGAGTGTGGAATGGGAATGATGCTAATATGGACTGGAAAAGACACTTATGTGATCTTGTTGACACGGACGTTGACTGTTCTGAAGAATAATGTCAAGGCAAGAAAGTTTTAATTTATTTCAGTTAGGAAACGAGAACCAATCTATGCATGTGTCCGGAAGCTCGTGTTCCCTTTTCATCTACAGTGGGGCCTTTCTTTCTTGCTTTCCTTCATTCAGGATGAGAAGCCATGGCAGAGGTTTACTAAGATTGTAACATCTTTGGCACAGGAACCAAACCTAACACAACAAGTTCTAGGTCCACTACCACAATACACCACGTTGTGCTCTGGATTCTGCCACCTTTTCTCACGTTGAGCTGCACTTTCGTCTGAGGCCGTACCACAGATTTCCATGTGTGGACCCAAGGAGGGAAGTGCTACTCCAACCTTAGAAGCTGAAGCTCTCCTCATTGGATATCTATGATCCTACTTCATGGATTTCCACCTTGAAAGCAGGTGTCCACTCGCTGCTTATGGGCTCAGCCCTTTAGGATCCAGCAGTGAGTCCTGAACAGCCGAATTCTGAGAAAAGATTAAACCAAAAGAAAAGGTTAAAGGAAATGTGACTGTAACACAAGCAGAGCGATTCCAGGAAAAAATAATTCAAGGGGAAGTGTTATCTGAATTCAAAGCTTTTTCTCCCTGTGCTTTTCAGGTAACAGCTAATCTCTCTCCATTCCCCTGGAAGAGTAATAACTATTTCTGAGAAAAACAGACCTGTTAGGAGTGTTACGCTGAATGTGGTCAGCTGCCAGGCAATTAGAAATACCTAAGAGTGGTTGACTGTTTTTTTTTATTTAACTATTTGAATTACTGTACCTGCTAGAGGCCCCAACTACGACAGCGAACTCACTGCTAGGTGCTGTACAAACACATAGTCCCTGCCCCAAAGATTTTAATGTAGGCAGATAAACGGTTGGAGGGGAAAGAGGCATAGGGAGGTGAAATGACTTGCCCAAGATCACACAGGCAATCAGTGGCAGAGCCCGGGATATAGTCCAGTTCTCCTGACTCCCAGAGCAATGCCGTACCCAGGAGATCCCACTGCCTCCTGTAAGGTATTTAATGATTGTGACTCACTAGGGGACAGATTCCTTTATTAGAAGAATCCAGAGATATTTTCCAGCCCGTCTCTTCCAGGTAGGACCTGGCTCCTGGAACATTGAGGCCCAGCTCATGAGAATTCCAAAGAGGAAGATACACTCGTGTCGGCAGCTTCAGAGGCTGAGTCACAGGGTCTTGAATCAGCGGCTGCCATCTGAACCCACAGGAGAATCACACACCCTCAGGGCCTTGCAGCATGAGAGTCCACAGTGCCTGTTAATTGACTAAGTGGGAATAGCAAAAGACACAAAAGAAAGGGTCTGCAAGACCCACTAGTGTTGGGTTTAAGGGTGAACATAATCTTCCTGATACATGCGTAAAAAGCTCCTCATTTTCTGATTAAAATACATTGTAAACTCTTGTGACAGAGGTTGAAAGTTTTAATCTATTTTAGAAAATAGAATATTAGTTTAATATTAGAATAATAATTAAAATAATAATAATATTTAGAATATTAGTTTCAGTGCAAAATAGCAAGAAGGCACCATGAGGTGAAGACACCATGTCACATAACAAAGACCCAAGCTCCTTATCAGGAGACACCTGACCAATATTCATTCTAGCAGGACTAACAGTGGCCAGGGGGCTGCATTTGGAGACTCCTACTGCTAAAAATACCAAGGAATCCATGAGCCCAGCGTCAGCTCTGTGCCCATAGAGGCGCGCGTGGTGTATCATGGACGGGAGCTGTACATTAGCAAGAACAGAGACATACCCATAGTGGATCAGATCAGAGATCCATCCAGACCAATATCTTCTCTCTGCCAGTGAGTAGTACCAGACACCTCAGAGGAAGATGCAGGAGTCTGCAGAAGAAAGGAATTGAACTCCAGAAAGTCCATTTTTAAGCAAACAATGCAGTTGTTTATTGAATTGTATTTCTAATAGGAATTTTGTAGGTCAGGCGTTTCCTCAAAGACGACACGTGTGTCCACTTAAAATAACTATTAAAAATAATGATGCAAACACGTAGTTGAAGGATGTTTAATTGGAGCAAGTCAGTTTATGCAAATCATATTTGCATACCTCTAGGATACCTCGTTTCCGGAGACCAGGCCATGGAAACCATATAAAAAGACTCGCATCACAATGCTGCACAAACGACTCGACATCTTCATTAGCTTCTGTTGGTGAATTGGGTAAGTCTCCTTCTGATGATTGGGAGCTAACTTCAAGGCTGGGCTTAATTTTTGGCTTTCCTCTTCTAGCTGCTCACAAGAGTGTTTTGCTTAAGTGTCTTCTGGCTATTTCACTAATCCCATTGCAGTCTGTGAGAAAGGGATTTCAGTCCATCCTCCCTCTTGTTTGTTCTTTCTGAAGTGGTCTGCAATGGCTACGCTCTCTCTGGAGAAGTGCACCAGCCTCTGATTGTGCTGAATGTTCTGGTGCATGATTTGAATGAAGTGATGCTGCTGTGTGTCTTGATTTTACAAACCTTGAAGCCTCCTTTGTCTTTCAGTTTTGCCCACGTCCCAGGAAGATGGTTTACCGGCAGCAATGCAAACAGACCTGCCTGCCCCCTCCTTGCTGTGTGACCAAGTGCACTACCAAATGCCTGGATCCCTGCTGCAAAGTCTGTGTGACCAAGTGTGTGACGAAATGTGTGGATCCCTGCTGTAAAGTCTGCGTGAAGAAGTGCACTACATGCGTGCATCCATGTCCCTGCCCATGTCCTCAAAAGTGCCTTCCATGTCCTCCATGTCCTCTGTGTTGTCAAAAGTGTCCTCCGTGCCCTCCATGCCCTCCGTGCCTTCCAAAATGCCCACCTGTGCAGCACTGCTGCACAGAAAAGAAGCTCTGTTAGTGCCCACGGAACCACCGACGTCTACGGAATGAAAATGAATTACAGCCCCTCGCGCAGTAGCTCTCTCCTGACTCCGCTGGTCTGGCATTCCCCTTGCAGTGTGACGTGTAACACTTGTGCTGTAGACTCTTTAGTGTTGGTGATTTTCCCCCTCTGGTCTCTTTTCTCATCCCGTCTTTTCATGTAGATGTGCCGTAATAAAAGCTACAATTCATGACGTGGTCTGCTTCCTGGTGTTTCATTCTCTTCAGCAGTCTCATGCACTCAGACCCAGATTCCCCTTCCTTGGGTTTCCTTTTAAAAAGACCCTTCCCTAGGAAGTGGTCGCAGGTGCCCAGAAGAAGTGATGGGGACAGAGGCAGCATGGAGGAGATAATCAGGACAGATCCAAGTGTTAAGAACATAAGAACGGTCATACTGGGTCAGACCAATGCTCCATCTAGCCCAGTATCCTGTCTTCCGACAGTGGCCAAGGCCAGGTACCCCAGAGGGAATGAACAGAACAGGTCATCATCAAGTAATCCATCCCGTGGATGCATGTCCTCTGGAATGGTGGCTGAAGCATGAAGGGACTAGGGTGACCGTGATGCTCCCCAGGCCCATTATTCTGGTGTATTCAAACCAAATTGTAAGAAAGCAAACGGGACTTGAGCATTCGCTATCCTCCCCCGACACCACATGCTCTCGACATATGTCTTGGACTCATAGAACTCTAGGGTTAGAATGCACCATAAGGGTCATCTCGGCTAACCCCCTGCCAAGATGCAGGATTAGTTGTTTCTAAACCATCCAAGGCAGATGGCTACCCAGCCGCCTTTTGAAAACCTGCAGTGAAGAAGTTTCTGCCACCTCGCGAGGCAACCTGTACCATTGCCTACTCTTCGTTCCATTAGGAAGTTTTTCATGAGATTTAATTTAAATCTGCTCTGCTGTAGTTTGAACCCATTGCCTCTTGTCCTGCCCTCAGTGGCAAAACAGAACAACTTTTCTCCATCTGCTCTCCGACAGCCTTTCAAGTAGCCGAACACTGCTATCATATCCCCCCTTCATCTCCTCTTTTCCAAACTAAACATACCCAGTTCCTTCAGCCTTTGCTCCTGTGGCTTGCGTTCCAGCCCTTTGATCATCTTTGTCGCTCACCTCCGGATCCTTTCCCACTCCTCTTCATCCTTTCTATACAGCGGTGACACGGTCCTCAGCACTTAGTAACTGCTCCCCGACTTCCAGACATTCCTTCTGCAACTTGCTCCTGAACCCCCTTTCCCTACATCCCGATCAATTTTCCTTACACGTCAATATCCTCCACAACTCCCACCAATTTACTTCTCTCTGTCTGTTCCCTCTTCATACAGCATGCTGCCTAAGACCTCCGCTCCAGCATGTTTGGATACGGCAGCAAGAGACACAGTATTAGAACCCGGATATGATGGATTAGATCTTATTTCCTCACCACCCGCTATTCCCTAGCAGGCTCCTAATGCTCTGAAATTCCCGCGTTACTAACGATCTCTTCCTGGGATATTGGAGGAAGCAGAGTGTGCCGTGTGTCATAGCATAAGGTGTGAGATTGAGGGGTAAGTGTGGAAGCCTCCACTGGGTTGTGGTGCATACGATGATACATTGGACCAAAGCTTTTTGGGATATTATCCAAACCTGCCCTCTGCTTAGACCACTAATGTTTGTTATTGCTGTGGGCACTAAGTGGCTACCCAAGAAGAATGGCAGGTCCCAGCATAGAGAACACACATAGCAAAGCCTTGGAGCTGTGGTAGGGGGTTGGTGTGGCCTAGTGGAGAAACACTTGACAGGCAGACAGAGGAGCTGGTTCTCTCCTAGCTCCATCACACACCTGCTGTGTGACCTTGGGTGAGTCCGTCCCCTCCTCATTTTCAGGCTGTTTAGATGGCAGCTCTTCAGGGGAAGGGACTGTGTCCTGCCGCCTGTCTGCTCAGCACCTGACGCATGCGGCCCCGGTCTCAACGAGGCCTCGAGGAGCTAGTGAAATATGAAGTAATAATAATCGCTCTCCTGTAACTTCCCCAGCACTGACACACCCTTAGATGAAAGGCCGGGAAAGAGGCGGGAGGGCTTGGCTGATGTGGGTGGAATTATTTTTGGCACCCAGAGAACACTGCAGCATAAGAAAAGCTCGGGTGGTTTTTCCTCCTTTGTTTCTTTTTAGGTTCATGGGTTTCTACGAAGTCGCCCAGACTTATATCAGAATTTTTCAATCCCCTCTTTTCATGCTATGTGGGTCTTTTAAAGTGAAACACAAGAGAGCTTGAAATGGGTGAGACAGGAGCTAAGCAGTGATTACAGCGACAAAGAGAGGGCAAAGCAAACACCAGGAGGCAGATGATTCCAGGAACTACAAGTTAGATTTCAATACAACAATCAATCAAGGTCGGATGGAAGCTGGGGAATGAAATTATTCCAGGGCTGAAGTGGCCAGTGGAATTGTGGAATTGTAGAGAGAGAGTCTCTAGGATGTGAGCAATATCTGAGGGATAGGTACGCAGTCAGTTACATCCTACATGGGACGGTCCTGATCCCATAAGAGCATTAACAGTCTGTGGAAGGATAAACCTCTGGAACCTTCAGTGAAATAACTAAGAAAGCTCAGGAGAACATGAGCTAAGCAAGAGGAGGAGAAATAACTTTCAGAGGGATGTCAGATGTATGAATTTCTGGCAGGGAGGTTGATTAACCATTGAAAAAACATTCCAAGAGAAGGGGGAGGATTCTCCATCACTAAAAGTCTTCAGATCAAGACCTTTCTGGGAGAGACGCTTTAGAGATATGGGGTATAAGTATACAGGGGTGACTGGGTGAAATTCTCTGTGCAGTATTGTACAGGGTGTCGGTCTATATCATAATGGTCCCTTCTCGCCTTATGCAATTTAAAGGTGAAAATGTAGATAGGGGAATACAGCAATCGAGTTTCCAGGAAATGTGAAACAGAGGTGTACATTTTTAAAGGCAATGCCTGATTGCACTTGATGCTTGCAAAAGTCTCCCCTATAATGTATAATCCATGTGCGAGCTTATGGATAGTATCAGTAACCCACTGTGGAAGGGGGCATGAACTCTGTGGAAGACTAAGATCTATTCTCTTAAAAGAGGCTTTTTTTGCTCGTCTTCCATTGGTTTTCTAGCACGGCCAAGCCCCAGTTTTGTCTATTCAGTATCTATGACAATAAAAATACATTGGAGGTAGGTTGGGCTGATGTAATAAGACCTCATTTCAGAGCTTCTGCAGCAGGTCCTTCTGCTAAGGAGAATGAAACACCAGGAGGCAGACAATGCCAGATATCATTTCTTTTATTGTAGCACATCTAGATTAAAAGATATGATTGGAAAAGAGACCAGAGGGGGAAAATCACCAACATTAAAGAGACTACAGCACAAGTGTTACAGGATCTCTCCCAGGCACAGCTGATATCCCAGGGGCACAAAGACGGTCAGTTTCTAGTTACAAGGGAAGGCCTTGACCTCTGGATAGGAGAAGCAGAAGCAGTGCGCAGTGTGCAGACAGAGACTGGAAACGTTCCTGGCAACACGTCACACTGCAAGGGGAATGCCAGAGCAGCGGAGTGAGGAGAGAGCTACTGCGCGAGGGGCTGTAATTGATTTTCATTCCGTAGACCTCGGTGGTTCCGTGGGCACTAACAGAGCTTCTTTTCTTTGCAGCAGTCCTGCACGGGTGGGCATTTTGGAAGGCACGGAGGGCATGGAGGGCACGGAGGACACTTTTGACAGCACGGAGGACACGGAGGACATGGAAGGCACTTTTGAGGGCACGGGCACGGACATGGATGCACGCATGTAGTGCACTTCTTCACGCAGACTTTACAGCAGGGATCCACACATTTTGTCACACACTTGGTCACACAGACTTTGCAGCAGGGATCCAGGCATTTGGTAGTGCACTTGGTCACACAGCATGGAGGGGGCAGGCAGGTCTGTTTGCATTGCTGCTGGTAAACCATCTTCCTGGGACGTGGGCAAAACTGAAAGACAAAGGAGGCTTCAAGGTTTGTAAAACCAAGATAAACAGCATCATCTTCTGATTTGCATCATGCACCAGAACATTCAGCAGAATCAGAGAATCAGAACACTTCTCCAGAGAGAGCATTGCCATTGCAAACCACTGCAGAAAGAAAAAGCACGAGGGAGGATGGACTGAAATCCCATTCTGAAGGCCTGCAATGGTTTTAGTGAAATAACCTCAATATAGTTAAGCAAAACACTCTTGTGACCAGTAATATATTTCTGCAGAGGAAAGCAAAACATTGAGTGCAATATGTACTATCAGGTTTAAAGAGTTATCCTGAGATTAATAGCAGGGCGAGAGAAACAGAATGTGTTTAGCAGTATTTGTAACCATCAATCATTTCTGCAGTCAAACGTTTTTCTGCTAGAAGAGTTAAATAAACCCACTCAGCGCTTCTGAAAGTGCAGGTGGCAGGTGTCACTGGTAGAGATACTTTCTAGAAGAGTAGTTCCCAACTTTTATACTGGTGACCGCTTTCACATAACAAACCTCTGAGTGCAACCCCCCCTTATAAATTAAAAACACTTTTTAACATATTTAACACCATTATAAATTCTGGATGCAAAGTGGGTTTGGGGTGGAGGCTGACAGCTCACGACCCCCTGAGGGATCCCGACCCCCAGTTTGAGAACCCCTGGTCTAGAATATTCTCATTATCACAGTCTGTCGGGCTGACTGAGCCCAACACAACTGATCGAAGGGTAGAGTTTTCAGCTGAACTTTTCAAAAGCCCCAAATGAACAGTCAGTTCCTTTGGCCTCTTGTGTTCTGAACTAAATATTCAAGAATGGAAGTGCATTTGTGCAAATGTTTTCTTCCCAGGTCCTTAGGCTGCACGAATGCATCTGGAGTTGTATTTCCAGTACAGAGCAGCTTGACTTTTATGGGTGGTAACTCCTTGAGTCTACTTACTGCCTGCCTTTAATTGTGAGGATGTGTGCACAGGCAAGGCCTTTAGAGTATCTTCTCTTCCCTTCTTGCTCTGCAACTGGTGTAAATCTGTGGAGTTCCACTGACGTCCACAGAATTTTGCAGGTTTTTGCTATTAAGGAATTTGTTAGTGAGAGGGCAGGTGCTATATCCCCTCCATATATTTTTAGTCTGAGTTACTTCCAGATACATCTTACTCCTTTGCCCTCACGTCTCCGACAGCTCCCTCCTCCTACATGTTTCTCTT